>APFE030535368.1:6826-26704 GCA_000404065.3 Pinus taeda | reverse complement strand
GTCTTCTCTCTGATAGTTCCTGCTTCCACTTGGAGAATGGTGATCTCTTACTCATCCCTGGTTGAAAATGGAGAGGCAAGTGTCAGAGGGGAAGCTTCTGGAAGATTCCATGATCTTCCACCTCTCATTTTGTCCCTGCCATTTGTCCATTCCCGATCATCGCACCCTATAGAGGAGAAAATAGTATGTATCGCACCCTGTACACTGGGAAGGTGATATGCATCACACCCCTTGCATTGAGCTTTCAGTATGGTCCAGTTTTGACCATTTATGAGCAGTTTTCAGTGGAGAACTTCTGGGATATGATGTAATCATTTGACCTTGTTCCTTTAGGCAGTGAAGCAACACTTTTAGGGACTTAGGAGCCCTTAGTTTATGGACATTTATGATTGGGGTTGAAGTGCCAAAAAATGTCTATAACACTTGATACAGGAGAAATCGCGAACAAAGGTATAAGAACTGCAAATAACTTATGCATACTCAAGGGAGGACAACAACAATGCTATCTAAGCAAAAATGATGAATGCTAGCTATGGCACAAAAGATTGGGGCATCTAAACTTCTCTCAAATAAGAAAAGCATGCAGATTCTAGGCTATCCGTGATCTTCCTAATATCAACATCCTAGAAAATACAATATGCAAATCATGTCAATTTGGTAAGCAAACTAGAGCACACTTCCCTAAAAAAGAAGGATCAGCTAGTAAGCCTCTTGAATTGGTTCATACTGATTTATGTGGACCATCAAGGAAAAAGTCACCTCGTGGAGAAGAATACTTTATATTATTCATTGATGATTTTTCCAGAATGTGTTGGATTGGACTTCTAAAGCATAAAGATGAAGCATTTGAAAAATTCAAAGCCTTCAAAGCCTTGGTTGAAAATGAATCAGATCACAAAATCAAATGCCTCAGATTTGATCGAGGAGGGGAATTTACCTCAGATGAGTTCTTTGAATTTTGTGAAGAACATGGAATAAAAAGGCAATTCTCCACTGCAAAGACTCCTCAGCAAAATGGACTAGTAGAAAGGATGAATATAATTGTTCAACAGATGGCTTGTGCTATACTAGATGAGTCTAGAACTCCTGCAACCTTCTCAGGTGAAGCTGTATCCGCCGCCATCACTATTATCAACCAAGCAAATGTTTGGGTAAACAACACTCAAACTCCACATGAAATTTGGTATGGTAAGACCCCTATTGTAAAATACTTCAAAGTTTTTGGAAGAAAATGTTACATCAAAAGGACTGATGACAAACTTGGTAAGTTTGAACCCAGAGCAGATGAAGACATTCTCCTTGGTTACTCTTCCTGAAGTAAAGGATATAAATGTTATAACAAAAGACTTGGGAAAATTATTGAAAGTATTGATGTTGTGATTGATGAAGCATGCAAAAATCCAAAGCAATTAAAAACCGAAGATTGTGAAGAAGATGAGGATTATCCTCCCACATCAAATCAGACCAATTCTAAAGAAGAAACCAATGAAGCACCAGAAGAACAAATAATGGTAGAAGAAAAGACTCCATCCAGGTATGTTCAGAAAAATCATCCAGAGACTCAAATTTTGGGACAGAAAGAGGTAGGTGTATAGGCAAGAATAATTATTACAGAAGCTTCAAGCTATCTAGCATTGCTTTCCTCCACTGAACCTCAAAATGTAAATGAAGCATGCAAGGATGAATGTTGGGTCAGGGCCATGAATGAAGAATTTGAGCAAATTGAAAAGAATAATACTTGGGAATTAGTTCCTAGGCCTCATGATAAGAATATCGTAGGAACTAAATGGATATTCGAAAACAAGCTGAATGAAAATGGAGAAGTTATTAGAAAGAAGGCCAGACTTGTTTGTATAGGATATGCTCAACAAGAAGGTATAGATTTTGAAGAAACCTTTACACCTGTTGCTAGACTTGAAGCCATAAGAATGTTCCTTGCTCTTTCTAGTTTTCAGAAATTCAAAGTATACCAAATGGATGTAAAATCTACCTTTCTTAATGGAGACTTAGAAGAAGAAGTTTATATTGAGCAACCAGACAGATTCATTCTTGGAAATAATGCAAAACTTGTAGGCAGACTAAAAAAGGCTCTCTATGGTATAAAACAAGCTCGAAGGGCCTAGTATTACCGTCTTCACAAATATCTTCATCAACAAGGTTTTTCAAAAGGATAAACTGATAGCAATCTATACACAAAGATTGGTAATAATAAATTGCTAATACTTGTTGTGTATGTTGATGATATCATTTTTGGTAGCAATGAAGAAGCCACGAGTTAGAATTTTGCTTCGGTAATGCAGAAAGAATTTGAAATGTCCTTGCTTGGTGAGCTTAAATATTTTCTTGGTCTACAAGTTCAACAAAATAAAGATGGTATTTTTCTGTCACAAACAAAATATCTCAAGAAGATCTTGAAAAAATACGGCATGGACGATTCTAAACCAGTATGTGCCCCAATGGTAACAGGGTGCAGTGTTAGCTCAAATGATGAATAGATAGCAATACATCAACCAACCTATAGATCCATGATTGACAGCCTGCTTTATCTAATAGGCACCCGACCAGACTTCATGCATGCAGTGGGAATAGTTGGAAGATTCCAAGCAAATCCAAAGGAATCACACCTTCAGAAAGTCAAAAGGATTTTCAAATATCTTCAAGGAACACACAATTTTGGTTTATGGTATCCTAGAGATACAAATCTTACACTTCATGCATATACAAATGTAGATTGGGCAGGAAGCGTTGATGACAAAAAAAGCACTAGTGGTGGTGCATTCTATATGGGTTCCAGATTAGTGTCTTGGTTCAACAAGAAACAAAGTTCAAATGCCTTATCTATAGCTAAAGCAGAATATGTGGCTGTTGCATCTTGATGCACATAACTCCTTTGGATGATGCAAACATTGCAAGACATTCAGATCACATGTACTCCACCCATCTCCATTCTATGTGATAATACAAGTGCCATCAATATTTCAAAGAATCTATTCATGCATTCTAAGACCAAGAACATACCCATCAAATATCATTTTCTATGTGAACAAGTGCTTGAACAAAAGGTCAAATTGGGGTATGTTCCCTCCAAAGAACATGTTGCTGTTATATTCACCAAAACACTACCCAGAGGGACATTTGAATATCTCAGACAGAAGTTGGGAGTAGTTGATGCATCATCTTGTTGTTAAAACTTATCTATTTCAGAGAAATGTGGTTGTACACGAGTTTCATGAAGCGTAGTAGTGTACATATGCCGATTTCTATGGATACAATTGCGTATATGTTGGTTTGAAGAAAAGCAGTGGCCAGACTCAGGATGAAAGGAGTCTGATATGGGTCTGATAGTGATCATTTGGCACAGGTTCAGAGGGAGCATATTCTTCTAATAATGCATTGTTGGCATTATCTTAGAAGATCTTGGTACAAATTCATAGTTGTTTTTGATTCAGGTGGAACAGGTTCAGGGGGAGAATATGGCTGTTGGTCTGGATGTTGATTGACAGATGCTGCTGATGATAGTTTCTGATGACTATCATGGTCTTGTTTAAGATATTTGGTCTCTGTTATATATGTCATGTATATCTTTTAATGTAAATGTCATGAAACGACCTATTTTGTTACCCCACTATGCATGGGACGGATGATGTAATGTTCTTGTTTTGACATGTATAAACAATTGGTATATCCCCACTTAGTTGGGTGGATGAGTCAAACTTGGTATATCCCCACTTGGTTGGGAGATGGATGTATGTATGAGCCATTGGTGATAGGAAGGTCATTTATGATGTATGTGTAGAGTCATGTTCTTCTTTTAGAACATCTTTTTTCAGACCTTGCTTATATTCAGGGGGAGCATGGAGCTTAATCATCACACCAAAGAATTCAACATGAACTCAAGGGGAGCATAACTCTTTTCCCTTGTTGACAAAGGGGGAGAGTGACTTGGGGTTGCCATCAAGTCCAAAGGGGGAGATTGTTGGCATTATAACACAGATTTGGCACTATGACACAGGTATTTTCCTTGATGGTAACTCACTCAGACGACAGATCACAATTCAGATTCACAAAATGAAGAAAGAGAGGCATACACATGTTCCCCATTGACCAAGCCATGTGTACACGTGGGTTAGAAGACCAAAAGGAGCGTATAACATACACACACACTTTCACAAAAGGAAAGGCACATACATGTTGGAAATCTAATTTTTGGTCTTTGGTATTTGGTCCATGGTATTTATCCATGGGATTGGTCCAAGGTAGCTGGTCCGAAGTGTTGACCCATGGTATTTGGTCCAAGGTATTGGTCCTAAGTGGTTTTGGTCCATGGTATTGAGTAAGGCCTAAGACTATAAAAGGAGGAGAAGATCATTAGGCAAAAGCACTCAAGTATTGAATATCTGACAAAGAGAAAGATCTAGTATATAGGTTATTGGTTTATGGTGCATAGCTAGATCTGAACCAAGGATGAACCTTAGCGCTTGATGAAGGATAATATATAATGATGGGTCAAGATCTTAAGGCTTGAAGTGAAGTATCTTTGTGTGGTTTTGATCTTTTATCTTAATAACTAGCGCATGTTGTAGTCTATAAATATGATGATCTGGCATAATTGAAGTCTGGAATTGTTGTAAAGTTTAAATTATCATTTATAGATCTATACGCAGGTTCACTTTAGAAAAGGAATGTATACAGGTCGGTTCTACATATCAAAACAACATATGCATCTTAAATTTGATTTGTAGATCTGTACATAGGTTCACCTTGAGAAAAGTGCGTATGCACGCAGGTTCGACACATGGAAGTGGTGTATACCTCATAAAATATGTTTTAGTTGCTTTTGTTTGTTGTTGCAGTGTTCTGGGTTCTGGCTTGGGTCTTGGTTACTGTATTATGGTTATTATATTCTGGTTACTATATTCTGGTTACAACATTTTGAAAAGTGATTGATTGATTCAGTTATGGTTGGTGCAAAGGATATTGGTTGATGCAAATTTATTAGATGGTTGAATGATGTTATTGATGGATCCAGTATGAAAATTTATGAAACGTGGTCCCTGGAAGAAAAGAGAAGGTTGAAGCCTTATGTAGGCCGAAACCTATGTACTAGTAAACATATCAGCTAGTACAAGAGCTAGGGGGTTGTATCTCCCTTCCAGGAGAAGCTGGAGAACGAGAGAAGGTTGTAGCCTTCTCTAGGTAGAACCTTGCGTACTGGTATAAGACTGCACCAGTACAAAAATTGTAAAAAGAAGTTTCTTATTAAAAACAAGGTAGAGACGATTGCAGCAAGTGGTTTTCACCCACATTGGGTTTCCACCTTATATCTTGTGTTCATGTGTGTGATTGTCTGTTCTATTTTTACTGCACTTGGTTACTGTTTATATGGTTCTAATGCACTGATTAAAGATCAACATATGATGAATTAACTGAATCATAAGTTTGCAGGATATACGCTAGTTGCCTTAAATACAGTTGCGTATACACGCAAGTTCCATGAACTGAAGTAGCATATATGAATCTGATTATGGAAATGAAAATTTATTGAATTGCTAATACTGATTCACCCCCCCTCTTAGTATTATTTCCAACACAATTATCTTCTCTATCATGATGATAGATGACTACAGTCTGTGGAGGTTATTTAGAAGTGTTTTTGATCCTCAGAAGTTATTGATAACTTGAGGTATATCTGATTGATGGTGATGCCTTAATACTTCTTACTGATATATGCAGTGATCAGATCTGACAATGAACATGTGAAATAGGTTTAAGGGGAGAACATGCTATGCTTCTAATAAAGCATTGTTGAAATTATGATTAGAAGTCCTTGGTACTTAATCAATGATGATGATGCTTATATGGATACATCTTGCTATGTCACAGTTAAGAGTTGCCCATGATAAAATCTCATATGGTTCTTGGGGTCACATAGTTGGTATTCAGATCAGATTTATGGATGATTGTTGATGACTCAATGATGATGCATATAGTACATATATGTTGCTTATATGATGATCTTCATAAAGACAAAGAGAAGTACAAAGCTTGAGTACACAACTTCATTATTTGATGATGAAGCCACTCATTTATTTTATGTTGCTATCATCATGCCTTCTAAAGATCATATGGTGCAATTATGATACAAGATTCCTATAGTTCTTGGCTCTCACATGGTTGAGGATTGTTGTTGTTGAGGATATCAAGAAATCTTGACAAATGACCATGAGCTCGTGGTTTCCTAGATACATATTTCTATACTGGATACATGGATGATTACTTAAGCTGCATATTGACAAATATTGTTGGTTGGCCAAGAGAATGATGTTATTGCAAGTCTCATGAAGACATATCTATTTGAAGACATGGATATTCAAAGACATGGATATTCAAAGACATGACTTACTTAGTCACATAATGATGATGAGTCCTTACCTTACGATGATAGGTTTTTACTCACATATGTTGATTATCATGGTTGATGCTTATCAGATGTGGGATGTTCCCTAGTGACGATACATGATTGATATATCGAAGGTTCTTGTGGAAAGATCATGCAGTTCTTGATAATGATGTTATGATCATGAATGCTGACTATGGTATTTTCACATACATATCATATGATGTGAATGACTTGATGCTACTTCTTGGAGACATGACATTTTCTTAGTTGATTCTTGGAAGGTTATGAAAACGAAGCAAGTTGATCTTGATGAGATCAAGAAGATGAGTTGATATCTATATGTAGACATACTTTGTCACAGGTTGATGATATTTACACTGTCATATCTTGGGAACTAATGATGGACATATACAGGTTGTTGGTCTAGATGTTGTTGGCAGATGCTTATGGAGTAGATCATACATGGTGTATGATAGTCGCTGAAGACTATCATGGTCTTGTTTATATATTTGGTCTTTGTTATAAATGTCATGTATGTAAAGATCATATAAAAAACAATGATGTAATAATTTGTCTCTGTCTGTTGAAGTCTTTTGATGAGTCCCTTTTTGGTCATATGATGTAATTTATACCCCCTCTATGCATGAGAAGGATGATGTAATAATTTCTATATTTCATTCATGTATAAACAATTGATATATCCCCACTTGGTTGGGTGGATGAGTCAAGTTTGGTATATCTCCACTTGGTTGGGAGAATGGATGGATGTATGAGTCATTGATGATAGGAAGGTCAAACTCACATAGTTGAGTTATAGAGTCATGTTTTCTTCTTGAAAATATTTGCAGACTCTGCATGTGCTCGGGGGGAGCATGGATGATATAGTATATCTCAACATGAACAAAGGGGGAGTTTTATCATAGAATTCAGCATGTGCTTAGGGGGAGCATGATTAATTCTTTCAGCTGTTCAGTTATGGAAGTATTCTTTTTGGTCACCCCTTTGCCATTGATATCAAAGGGGGAGAATATCTTGCTCCGCCCTTTACCCTTGATGTCAAAGGGGGAGAGTATTTTGGTGTTGCTTGCTATCTCTAACAGTTTCTACAGCTTGCAATAACCAACACCAACATGGTTGCCATCAAGTCCAAAGGGGGAGATTGTTGGCATTATGATGTATGTGTTGTACTTGATGGAAACCCAATTGTAGCAGAACAACTCTCTTGAATATGGTAACTAGATGAATCTATAGAAGAGATATCAGATGTGATAGAATGCATGAAAATAGTGTTTACAAATGTGATGAAATGTAGGAAAAATTCAAGTAATTAGTTCAGAATATCTGATGAAATGCAGGGAAACTTCAAGGAATCAGTTCAGAAGGCAACTAACTCAGATGAAAGATCAAAGTATAGTAGGTAAACAGAAAAGAATGACATATTAGTCTTCACAGAATGAGGAAAGAGAGGTATACGTAGGTTCACCATTGACCAAGCTGCCTATACACACAGGTTCACTGTATACAAGTCGTGTATACATACACACGCACTCTCACAGAAGCAAAAGAGTGTATACCTTGTAAAACTAAATTTTTGGTCTAAAGTATTTGGTCCATGGTATTTTGATCCATGGTATTTGGTCAGAGGTATTGACCAGAGGTATTGACCCTAGGTATTTGATCCAAGGTATTGGTCCTAAGTGATTTTGGTCCATGGTATTGAGAAAGGCATAAAACTATAAAGGAGGAGAAGATCATTAGGCCAGTACACACAAGCATTGAATATCTGATGAACTGTGAGATCTAGTATGCAGGTTATGGGTTTATGATGCTCTTCTTGATCTGAACCAAGGATGAACCTTAGTGGTTGATGAAGGATAAGATCTAATGACGGATCAAGATCTTAAGGCTTGGAATGAATTGTCTTTATATGATTTGATCATGTTTATTCTAGATCTATATACTGACACATGTGTTGTTCTAAAAATATCATGATCTGGGTATAACTGAGGTATGGAATATCTGCAAAATTATAAATGAATATTTACTGATGTATACCCTAGTTGACTTTGGTAAAAGCACGTATACATGTAGGTTCGACTCATGAAAGCAGCGTATACCTTATGATATATGATGTTTGAAGTTACAGTTGGTTCTGGTTGTTGATGTAGAGTTTTGGGTTTTGCTTTATGTTCTGGTGACTGCATTCCGTCGAGAAGTACAACAAATATTTGCAGATCTATACACTAGTTCGCTTTGATGAAGTTGCATATACACGCTGGTTCGACTCGTCCAAGCTGCGTATACACTCTGATGCATGGTTTTGAGGTTACAACTGGTTTTGAATGATGATGCAACATTTTAGGTTCAGATCTGTGTACTGGTTACAATGATCTGTCTATTCCAGCTAATTGATTGTATTTGATTAAGTTTGAATGAATGGTTGATTCAGTTGTGATAGAGGATTAGTAAGTGTTTGATTCAGTTGTGTCAGACATTCATGGGGTGTCATTGATTGATTGAATTTGGTTGATTCAGAAAGTAATGATTGAGTTTCAGTGATTGTAGTGGTGATTGATTTTGAGCTTCAATGTTGTTGATGGGTCTAGTATGAAAATTGGTTGAAACTTGGCCTTCAGATTATGATATTGTGTTCCCGGAGTATACAGTATAAAAATTTATAAAACGTGGTACCTGGAGGAAGAGAGAAGGTTGTAGCCTCCTATAGGTCGGTGCCTACGTGCTAGTAAACATATCGGCTAGTACAAGAGCTAGGGGTTTGTAGCTCCCTTCCAGTAGAAGCTGGAGAATGAGAGAAGGTTGTAGCCTTACAGGTAGAAGCCTGCGTACTGGTATGAGTCTGCTCCATTACAATGTTGTAAATAGATTTTCTTATTATTAAAAGAACACATAGATGACAACAGCAGGTGGGTTTTACCCACATTGGGTTTCCACCTTACATCTTGGTGTTCATGTGTGTTGCTTATGTGTGATGGTTCTTTCTGTTATTAACTGCACATGGTTACTGTTTAATGTTTAATAAAGTACTCATGCACAGATTAAAGATCACCATATGATGAAATAAGTAATTCATTAGTTTGTTGGATATACACTTATTTCCTTAAACACAGTTGCGTGCACATGCAGGTTACCTTCATTGAAGTAGCGTATATGAAATTGAGTATGAAATCAAAAAGATTATCAACTTGACTAATACTGATTCACCCCCACTCTTAATATTATTTCCAACATTCATAAGTCTGTATCACATGATCAAGTCCTATGGGATTGAAAAAGTCCATGACAAGGTTTTGGATCAAGTTCATAGGCCACACAATTCTTACAAATGTATAATACATTAATTGATACATATGGGACGACATGATACCTAAAAGAAGCTTCCTAGTTATTTTATGAGATGTTAAAAGATGGAATAAGCCCAAATGTTGTAAAAATCAACAACATTATTCCCATCTGTGGTTCTTATGGACTTCTTGACAAAGAAAATGCCCTCATTGTGAAAATGGAAGAGCTTCATTGCTTGCCTGAAACAAGGATGTTTAACACTCTTATAGCATTGCATGCTCAAAATGACATTACTTATAAACCATTTGTTACTTTACAAAGATGAAGGAAGCAAGAATCGTTCTTGATATTGTGGGTTGTCGAACTATTTTATATGCATTTTGTATTAGACACGTGGTAAGTGAAGTAGAAGATGTTGTTAAGGAGATAGATGCATTGGGAATTCATGAAGATGATTACTCTCAATCAATTGTTATTATTATGTATATAGGTATGGGGATGCTTAGGAAAGCATGGGCATGGTTTGAAATGTTCCATATTGGTGGAGGAACGAGTTGTGAATGTTATGCTTCCAATATTGATGTGTATGGGTGTTATGCAAAATCTATGACTGTAGACAAAAGTATCTTCCCTAGGCCTGGTGGATTGACTTAGAAAAACAAAAATACAAAGAGACTAATGTTTTCCTTAAAGTAAATAGATAATGAGATGAACCCTAACTAGAATCGGTCATATGCTTCACTCCTTCCTTGGATTAAAGGCTCTAATCCTAGCTTTGATTGCTATTATTAGAACCTGCATAGTTAGATAACACAAGCCAACAATCCACAAAATCTATGTAGCATCATCTAATAATTTTATTCAATAGATCAACATGGTATTGAAATATATGAAACCATAACATCATATATAGGAAAAAAAAGAGCTCTTTGCATTAATAGAAATGGAGTGAGTTACAACCAAAAATAGGTGTTGATCATGTAAAAGAGCTCCTCCAAGTTGACTTGTTCTTTCCTTGCCAGAAAGTGCACCTCTAATCACCCTAATGCGTGGAAAGATATATCTCACAACAACAACAAAATGGTAGATTCACTCTCCAAAAGCCAACCCCTTGCCTATGGATGGCATTAAATATATAGGTGAAGGAGGTAGTTCATGAATTCTTATCCTTTTACCAATTTGGGCTTGACATCCACTCTTGATGGGAGGATGAGTTCAAGGGATAAGGGATGAAAACTACAAGGTAGGATAGGATAGAATTCAAGACTTTTATATGAGGTAAATGGTTACAACATAGTCTGGAAGCTTCTGGAAGAAGAGGATTCAAGATTCTCTCTCATTTTCCCGAATTTCTATAATCAACACACCCCCAACACTGAGCAACATGTTGGTGATCAACGCAGGTGTAGAGTATGAAAACCTGGTAGTCAACGGTGTCTAGTAGGAGGCCAAGGAGATTTGGTCCTTAAAACGATTGAAACAATGTGTTTTCAGGCAGAAACTCAAGGATCAGAATGAGTCATCCTTAGGGATTTGTGCAAGGATGATGAATATGAGGTCAAATGATGTTGATTGATCCCGTTGAAGGCCTATTGACCAGATGTGACAAAATGGATTATAATAGATTCCCCCCTAAAGCACAAAGTAAAAAATAACAACTTATGACTGAAGTGCTTTACCTTATTAAAAGTTGGGATCAAGAACAACCAAAGAGATCATCATTTGTTACACCACATTTACATTATGATATCTTTGATGACGGAGGCATACCCATACTCAACACATACGATAACATTACATGTACAATGATCAAAATACACATCCATAGATGAATGATGGTGGACCCATAACTAGATAAATGTCTCTATGATCATAACCATCATACATTGTGAATTTTTATTACTCCTAAAATCACAACCCAGATGGATGAAATTGGATTCGGGGTTTTCTATCTTGTTCACATGACCAACAAATGTACGAGTCTAAAAATTTGAATCAAATAGCTGAAGTGAAACATATTAGACACCATATGATTACCGACCAATTATGTAAGTCATTAACAAACATGAGAGAAACCATCGACGATGTTAATGGCTCTCAAGGTAGTTTACTACAATCCATATGGTGTGAATAAATGAGTTGATGTCGAACACCACACACAATTTTTCGCTCGAAGGCCAATGATGTAAAACTATCACTGAGAGTGAGGATACTTGCCATTGATGTATGCAAGCACCAAGGTACCAAGGGATGTTTCTAAGTCAACATCCTAGATAATGAGATGATGTCGACAGGAAGCGACCCATCGTAGGAGGGAGTTGATCCATCCCCCATCAATGACATGAAACGGATATCATGACTTGAGACTGAATGATTATAATGATTTTGATACGAAATTGGATTAGGAAAGGTAGACATGGAATGAAGGCTTAAGAGAATGGTAGCAGATATTGATTGGATGAATTCTCTTGAAAACAACGAAGACATTGAATGGAGTTAGCAACATTGACTCAAAACAAAAAATGGAGGCTTTGAAACAGTATGATAAACCAAAAGACAAGCAGATTTCCCAACCCAACAACCATGAAGATGAAGTGGAAAAGTGTCGTGTTCAAGAGCGACTTGCTGCCATTAAAAAATGGAGTACCGCATTTTCCCAATTTCCCCAACCATACTAGTTAGCACCTCTTGATTTTTTAACAAGCTCGAGGAGGAAAACATATGCTTGCTATGTAATTTCATCCTTCAAATAAATCCTTTTGAGAATGTTTAAAGAGTCGAGATAAGGAGTGGTTTGGTCCATCATGAACGATGAGTCCATCACTATTTGATGTTTTAAAGAGCCCATTGAAGGTATAACTAGACATATTTTTCATATTTAGAGTTTAAAAAAGAGGCAAAAAATAAAACTCCAGATATTCCTTTTCGTAGATAGTCTCTTAGGTCTGAAAAGGCAGAAAATAATACCCAAGAGAATGTCTCAGCCATGTTCGACTCAGGTATTCCTTTTTCGTAGTTAGTCTATCTCAATTCAAAAAAGGTTTAAACTTGTACTGAGTAGATGCCTTTTCATTTAATTTAATGAGTTTGAAAAGACAAGTGCTCAACAATATTTTCATATTTTGGTAGCCTGAAAAGAGCTGAAAGAGGACTCCAGGGGGTTCCTTTTTTGTAAGTTTATGGAGCCCGAAAAAAGTTATAAAGTGTGCTCCTTGGTCAAAATAATATTTTCAACCATGACAAAATCCGTCAAAATAACTGTTGACCTGTTCAGAACATCACAAAAATGATTTAAATACATGTTTCATGGTAAAAATGGGTTTTAACTAGGTAAAAACATTAAAAGAGAATAAAATAATGGAATAAACAACCATAAATATCCAAAATGACTATTCATATTTACCATTTCACATTTACCTTTAATAGTGAGAGTTCTGAGTAGTTTTTTCCCTCGATATTTTGCGGCTGATTATGCTCAATATGGTGGATCGTTTCAAGTTCTGTCACTTCCAGGTAGGATCTAAGACCTTTCTCTTTCAATTCATGGTCCCATTTTATGATTTCATGCAAGTTTAGGTATTTTGGAGGGCACCAGGATTCAAAAAACGCATCCTAGGACCAACGCTGGCCTAGTTAGTCGAAAAGTGCATTACACCTAAGTGAGGGTACATTGCAGGGAGAGGTGAAATGCACTATATCTCCTCTTGGGGGTGCATTGGGGGAAAATCCCAAATTTGTTTGTTAGCTTCCTTTCAATTTTTTTTAGTTTTGTTGTATGGAAAAGATCCTAATGAGTCTCCTTTTGATGTTTCGAGTTTTCATTAACATAAAGTGGATTTTATCTAGAGAGACAGAGAACATGAAGAACAAGATTTAAATGAAACTAATGATCCTGCTACCATCCAGGCATTAAAAGGTCGTGGATTGTTGAAATTCTTATGGCTTCCTAGTATGAGGCAACAGATGGAACTACTAGCATATCTTGTTCATGCATGGGATGTGAAAGCACATGCGTTCAGATTTGGAGAACATCTGCTGAAGACTATAGTAGAGAATATATATTTTCTGATTGGTCTATCTAGGGGAGGTGCCCCCCATCTCTCTCCTAGGTGGGAGAAGGGGTGGAGAAATGGTGAAAGATTATATCACTACGTACTACAGACCTGGATCCAAGCTAACTAGAGATTGGAATTTCAACATAAAAGTTGTAACTCATTTTCCCTTAAGAATGATCTTGTTCATTATTGTGAGATTGGCGGGTAGCTCAACACTTCATGTAGCTAGCAGATCATACATGAAGTACAATGTGGAGTGTTTGGAGCTAACAATATTCAACTGGAGTGAGGGAGTATTGGTCAACATGAAAGAACAATTGTCTAAATCAAGAGAGGGAAAGTTGAAAAACTTTAGATATAGTTCCATCTTGGTCTCTTTTTCTCTAGAACAGATTCCATTACTACAACCTCAATAGATTACAATCGATTCCATTGATCTGGTTGTAGCTCCTAGAGACAACCTTGGATTTCTTACAAGACCAGTGCCTAGGCACATCTAGATTTTGAGTGTCTTGAATGATTCTCAGTAAAATTGAGACCTCACATATATTCTATATGTATATATAAAATAGAATGGGATGGGATGGTTCATTCATCTAAAGGAGTAAGGCATGAATTTTTGGTATTTCTTCACATGTACAAATCGTAGAATTATATGCATAAAATAATGGAGGCCAAGTAGCTCAAGGACTTATAGTTTAATAGGATTCTGTAGAGAAAATGAGAGAGGATAAGTATAGAGAGTGAATCATCACATAGAGCTTAAAGAATCAAAAACTTATACACTTATTTGAGTTACGTGTAGATATAATGGACAGAAGAGAGACTGGGAGCTATGATTCATGGAGGGAAAAATTTAAAGATATAATTTCAATGATCCATATAGGTACATGCATTAACAATGTTGATACAAATGAATCTGTGAGGAAGTTACAGGCACATGAATTAACATATCAATACAAATGAACCTGTGAGGGAGTTTGAAATACTTCTGGCAGCCATGATTACATGAATTCAGAGAAGAAACATGAACATAATGGGTTTTAATGGAGGGATAACATACTGTAAGACTCGAAGGGGGAATTGCCACCATTTTCCTGTTATTATAAAAGATCTATATTATAAAGTTATACAGTCTGAAAATAACATGTGGATTTTTCTTTAGGATCTTTGAACCTTTGTGAAGTGTTGCTTCCCCCTATTTATCTAGAGAGGGGGAGCATTGAACATTCATTACATCAAAATATCTTCGGTCGAGTCTTTACTGTCAGGTTGACTAGCTGTCTCGGCCAGGGATGGCTTTGTGGCCCAAAAGCATTACAAAATATTAAATGCCTCATTACAGGACAACACATTACATGATACAAATCAGTCAATCAATCAAATGAAACATGTTAAGAAAACATCTTCATGCCCATCCTTGTGATTGCTTCTGCTTCAAGTTGTAGTTTGATAAGGGTATGGCCTCCTTTGTTGCTGAGTTAACTCCCATCATTTATGACTTTATTGCTTGAACCATTCATCCTTCAAAGATGGAAGTGGACACTATTAGTTTCATGCTACAACACTGAAGCAGAGGACCCCTGGGCAATACTTCGTTTTCTCTCTATATGGGGGCACCATGTTGGATAATCAATTCTTCTTGAGCTACCAAGTCCTCGTTTACTTATGTCAGCATCAAACCTGGTTTCGTGTCATAGAGGGCCTTTCTGGATCAACCCATGTGGGGTTTGAATGCTCAATCTTCCTTATTAAATGCCACATCTGTCGACCCATCCACCTTCAAAGTCATGTACCATACTATCAGGTCTTAATGGTGGCGAGAATTTTACTTTGGAAGGCATTGTAGAATGACAATATCCGATGCTCCCTGGCCCTCTTTGGTTTAGCCTCTACCTACATTTATTCTCATAAGACCGGGGGGTTGTTACTAGGTGCTAAGGTCTCGAGCGCTAGGCCTTTGGTGGTAGAGAGGTGAGGATGAGTGGCTTTTTGGAGGGGCAAGGAATGGTAAGTGGTAAGTGAGAGGGGGGGGGGGGCGGTGCGAAATGATACGAGAGAGAACAAGCGGAGGGGCCCGGTGTGGAAAACTACTTCCAGAACCCACCCCAATTGATAAAGGGAAAATGTCGGGGGGCGGGGGGGCGGGGCGAGAAAATGCATGGGAGCTATTGATCTCGATAGAGTCAAACTAGGCTGTCCAGAGATGGGGGGTGTTGAATGAGCATGGGACCTTTGAAAGGGATGGACCTGACAACCCTTTAACTCCATTATATAAAATATCATGTTCGAGGGGTTCCCACATATTGCAATCGCAAGTCGGGAGGGACTTTGACGGAGGAGGAAACTTTTTTTTGTGCAATCACTGTTCACCGATTTGTGGGATTGATGACGTCATTAGTGCCACGTGGCACTTCTGAAGTGGTGACACGTGTCACCTGGATATGCCCCCATAGAACCCCTTAAAATGCTGAAACTGCGTGCCACATGTCCTCTATAATGTTCCAAACTTAAATAAATAGTGATATGCAACGCAAAAATGATTTACAACACAAATTTTAAATAAACAACACATGCTCATAAAAACCCCAGAAGTAGAACCATCTGAGCCATTTTATTAATCGATGGAGTAGTACAATAGTATGGATGAATGCACTTATTATTGCCTTAATGGAAAACATGACATAATCCAGGTGATGAGACAATGATATCAAGTACTGGAAAATTCTTGCTCCTCTAATGCTCTGCACTACCTAGAAAACTACACCACTCGCTGGAAAGGAACTGCAAGAAACTCCACTTCCTCTTATCAGAAAATGTTACAAATTCAGCCCCAAGCTCCTTGACCAAAACCCACAAAAACCCAGAAATGGTTTGGCCCGATTTTGAACTCCCAAAATCAGCCCCCTAAAGGCACTATGTAATCCCCAACAATTCTACATTGTCTACTACAAATATACTACTAGAAACCCCACTTCCAGTGCTTAGAAAATTTTGAAACTTCATATTTGGAATCCTTGTCAAAAAACCATATTTTTACCTCCCAAATTCAACCTCTTCTATGGCCCACACCCTCCAAACAACTCTAGAGATACAGCCTGCAAGGAATGACCAGAAAGTCCTCCTCCAAGCTCTGAAATCGAAGCAAACAACACTCCCAATATCTCCTCTAACCTCCACAACAAATATTAGCCTCAAGGACTGATACTCTACCCACTAAATGAGCTCCCAGACATTGCCTCTACGCTGGCCTAGATAGTGTGAAAGTCACACTACCAAACGAGAAGCTCAATCAGCTCCCAAATTCTCCCAGATGCTAACAATCCTCCCTAGCCTCCTCTCCAGAAAATATCACATTAAATGTCCACTGCTAAGCACCATCAATGAACTCGACCTCCTCTCCAATATGTCCCCCAATAATACACACAACCTGGAAGGGAATTTTACTGCTAGGAATCACAATGTCATCCTCCTCTTGAAGAAATTAAGAAAACCTTCCTAGGGTGGAACTCTATTCCCCTAAAGATAGGGTGAGCTCTTCGCCTGAATAATTTGTGCTAAGCAGCTCAAGAAACCAAAGAGAAATCGATATACTCTAATAAGATGATTGAAATGAGGAGAGGCACCTTCCTTATATAGATTTCGTGGAGCAAATTTTCCCTTCAGTTTCCCTCCTTCGTCGGTCACTCACTAAGCCATCGATTTTCCCTCTCATGTAATTTAAACTATTGGCTTAGGAAGTGCTTATTTTCCTTGTGTGAAAAAAACCAAAATAACTTACTTCTAACTCCTAAGTCTGCTAATAAAATCGAATGGGCGCTATCTCTTCCAAAATTGGCCCCAAAATGTAGAAAAAAACCTTGTTCCAAAATAATTTAGTAAGGGACATTACAGTGCTCCCCACCAAATATTGCTTGTCCTCAAGTAATGCCTAAACAAGTGCCCTCTTTGACTATTGATCACCACTGTAACCACTAATAATACCAGGGTTCCAAATGTACCATTGGGTCATCCACAATGTTACCACTGCCCTGACATGAACAAATTTGTCGATACGAGGGTCCCAAGCCATCCTAATCAATGTGAAGCACACCTTGCTCCACTTGCAATCCAACCAGATATAGGTACCAGGAACCCTTTGCATTCTAGCAATAAGTAGAGCATCATGATAATGTAGGACTCTGCTCGACTAACCATGAAATTTCCCTACTGAGTAGTCCATATCATGCATTACAAGAGTAAATTCCTAAAAATGTAATCCAATCCTGGTGAAATTGAACCCTCTGTTGGGCATGGAATCCCCCCCACAAGGCATGTTTTGGGGCTTAAAGCCAAAGTTTTGATTAAGTCCATTGTAAAGACTCTGCGATTTGTTGGTGCGGAGCACAAAGTCGTAATAGAGTCATAGGGTTGTCTGCCCTTGGTTTTATAATGTAATGTCGCTTTGAAAGATCTACCCATGGTCCATGGACCATGGGATTGTATAAATAGAGCGAGGCTCTAAGTGTAGAAAAGACATGTAAGAATGATGAGTCTATGGGATTGATGAAGCGTTGAGTCAAGGGTAAATTGTGTCTTTGGGTCGTAGAGTAGGAAAAGGCTCTCAACTGAGTGCGCAAAGTACTATTAGTCTACAGCTGAGTGCACGGACCCCTGTAGGTGAGTGCGCAGGACAGGTCGAGTTTGTAACCATGGGAAGAATTAATAAAAGAGAAGTTATACCATATTTTTGTGTATCATTTCCTATTTTATGCATTATTGGGCATGAATTGCAAGTTTATTGTTTATTTACTACACGAACTCATATGAATGTGTTGAATAAGTAAAACTAATACAAGGCATATGTTTATGCGAAGATAACTAACTAGTGTAAGAAGATAGGTAAAGATCTCGGGTGTAATTTAGGGAAATAGTGCAGATAGTTTCTCTAGTAGTGCGAAAGCACAACATCCCATGGTTAGGGTTGCGCGAATGCGAATATATCAGGGCGTGAAGGCCAGGGAAGTGTGCGAGGTAACTTGCATGAAGAGACTAATAGTTGGACCAAATCAAACCTTCAGACATTTCAAGGGTGCAAAAACCTAGTTCCAGCACTCCCCCATACTACTTTGGGTGGGACCTCAGTCTGTGCTCCATGGACTATTGCTGAAAGGGCTAGTAGTACATGGATTTGTTTGGATAATTACCTCCGAACCTGGGTCAGGCCCCAACAAGCCAACACATGTTTCCATTGCCAGGACTAGGAACTGCATAGAGATGTTTGAATTCATATCACTGGAATCTAACTAAGAAAGGAATTGAATATTGGTTGGATAGGAAGATTCACGAGTTCGCGGCACAAGAGAACAGGAACCTGCGGCTATCAAAAGAAGAGTGGTTAGACTGCTACCTGTACATGGAGATCCACAAAATTTTCTTTGCATCTTTCCCTACTGAGTTGTACAAGTGGATTGTGAAGCTAGCAGATAGCTAGGGAAGGTGCAAGCTTGAAAGACCTATTGTGTGGACTCCAGAATTGGTGCACACATTGGAAGCATTAGAGAATAAGATCGTGTGTGGTGTTGATCACTGGCTCCATAAAATTAGAGGAGGATTCATTACTAAATTCACAGTAGATACTTCAGTCAGCTACAATGAGGCAGAGCGACACTTCCTCAAAGGACTGCGAGGTAAGTACGTTAAGTATTTGAACACTTGGATTAAGATGCTTGTTGTGCAGGTAAATCCCCTCTGCGGACAGAGGCAATCCCACTAGCCTAAATGGGATCTAGCAACAATCAAACAACGCTAACACGCTGGTTCCTAATTGTAAAGTAAGGCCAATGATGAGAGCCTACCTTGAATCCAATGCTTATATTCATAGAAGAGTCTTCACTTTCGTTCTTTCGCTTCAGCTGGTCACAATCCTCACGATCCTCATTAACAGACACTTGCACATGCAAAGAACAAAACAAATACAAGCATAAAATCCAAGAAATGCAACTACGTATCAGTCAGAAAGGATACAACTCAAACATCATAATAAAGACACATGAGTGGAACCATAATGATAGTCGTCTATTATTATTGATAAACAAAAGAGAATACAACCAAGTTCTGACGTCAAATCCTCCTTTGGCT
>APFE030535364.1:0-19648 GCA_000404065.3 Pinus taeda | reverse complement strand
AAACAAATTTATATACACTTTGACATAAATTTAATAACGTGTTTTTTTTTTGTTTATTTCTATGTATTCAAAATAAATTTTCCCCAAAGAGAGTGTATCTCCATGTCTTTGATATTGGAAATTCATTAAAAAAAAAACGCATATTTCTCTAAAAAAAGCCACGTCGATGAAATGGTTTTGCTCTCTAAAATTAAGCAATCCTATAAGTAGCTATAACTTTAATTTATGTAAGGCGTTTTCATAATTCTTTCACTACGATGAAGTGTTTTAGCTCTTTAAAACTAGGAACCAACGCTTATATGTAGTTATTACTTACATTTTTGTAAGGTGTTTTCATCATTCTTTCACTCACTCAATACTACACAAGTCTTATGACTACTTGGCAACTTGGGAAGCATCTTGATTTGTAATGATTTTCTTCGTGTCAAACAAATTGATTAGTAATGATCTTCTTTTATCTAAAAGTTTAGCTTCGTTGGTAACGGTTTTCCTTTATCTGAAAGTGTGTTATATATATATAATAATATATAATATATATATATATATATATATATAATTTCCTTTTTTGTTTGGGAAAAAACATATTATCTACAATGAATTTAAAAATGTAAAAAATATGAAAGAAAAAGATATAATTAGATATTAAATTTATATAAAACTTATTATTTAAATATCTATTATGAAATGTAAGATTAATTATTGAAACATATTGAATTTTAAAATAATATTTTAAATAAATTTTAATATTATATTTTTTATTTTATTTTTGTTAAATAAATATGAGTAGAGAATTTTATTAAATTTGTGACTCAATATAACAACAAAAAATTGGAAGTTCTTTCCATACACCATTTTAACATGATTTTCTACTCAGAAATAGACTAAAATTCTAGGAGATAAATCCTAATATCTTCCATGGTTTCTACATCTTAGACTTTCTTCATGATTACAAGAATAAATTTTGACAAATTGCAAACATAATAATATGCAGAAGCAATGTACATTGACTTATTTGAGAGACTTTTACAACAAGGAGTCTACACAAAGATGGCATCTTGAAGCTAAATTGACATCGACTTCAAGTTCCAGTTTTTCCTTATGAGATTTTTGACCTCTTGTGAAAGACGGCTTTGCTGCATTCAAGGAGACATACTTTTCAACATTGCCTTTTGTACATGACTTAGTGTGAGATGCTTTGATTGTCATAGCTTGTTTGTAGAATGTTGGAGTATACCTAATAATCTCTGCAAGCTCAAAATCTAACATTGTTAATACTTTTCCCACAAAGTGTGATTCTATATCTGAAGGTACAATCATCGAAGGAGCTTCCTCTTCATTCTCCCCTAGCACTGCTATGTTTCCTTGATACTCCTTTGGGGTTTCATCCAAAGGAGTAATTTCATCTTGTTTTGGATCTTGAAGAGCCTCAAAAGAAATTTTGTTGAGGGAGGGTTCTGGAACTTCTTTGGAAGATTCATTTGGTGCTGTAACTTTGTTTTGTTGATTCTTCCTCTGCCTTTGAACTGGTTGAAAATTGCCCTCATTAGATATGGGGGTTATGGCTCTACCCTTCTTTAGATACAGGGGCTTGGGCTTGCTCATCCTTTTTTTGCTAATTGTAGTTTTTGGCAATGTGCCCATAAGAATGACAAATGATGCATTTGATGAGAATCTGCTCATAGTGCAATTCCTGAATATGGCTCCATTCCCCAAAAAAAAAATTATGGCCTCCGCTAAACCTTTAGAGATTTACTTTGAAACAAATGAGAGCACAAGAAAATTGAACTCCTTTTGGTTCTGCTTTATCCAGAAAGTAGCCCAACTTATTTCCAATCTCTTTTAGTGTATCAAATCTCTAAAGATGGGGAGGGAGGTGAGGTAGTTGAATCCACACTGAACCATAAGTAATTTTAGAATTTGGATTGAAATCCAAATTTATGGGAGATAAAGAGCCCTTTATTCCCCATAAAATATGACCCTGATATGAAAATCATATCTCTTTCCAATTTATTACCAATAGAAATACATAGAAACCCCCATCTACTGCAAAGAAATTTACCTGACCTTAAAGTTTGGGGGTCCATCTTTCCATGATCTAGGATTCAATAACCTTTGGATTCGGCCATAAGCTCGCAAACTTGTCAACCAATGCTTTTTCTGAGAGGGATAAGGATCTCTTGCATAGATCTGACGGAGAGAGTACCACATCGGAAATCTCAACTAATTTGTTCCCAATTTTTCGGGGGGGAAGAAGAAGGCCCTCACAGCTTTTACACCTACAAAAGGGCTTTGAATGCAACCACATCCTCCATAATGAGGATAGGAAAATCGATCTATAAAATCGGATCTGAGATGCCTCATGCAATATGTATGTCAAATGCAAGCTTGAACCTTACTAGAGCCGCGACTATAGCTTCCACGGTCTCTTTAAAAAAAAAAACAAACAAACAAACAAAAAAACAAAAAAAACTAATCTTCAGTGGCCAAATAATGAAATGGAGCCCAAGATAAGAGTGCTACAATCTTTTGCATATTAAATCTAAGCTAGTTGATGTCATGGCTAGGGAAACCCTAGCAGTCAAGAAAAAAAAAGGCTCATTTTTTGCACATAGATATTATAATTTTTTTAATGATAATTAATTTTATCACTTTTTATACTACAGATTAAAAAAAATAATGTTATAAATAGAATTTTAAAACTGAATTGTGTAAATAGATTAACATAATTTTCCTTAACACTCGCATCAATATTCAAATTTTTCTTTTCTAAAAGGTGGGCAAAATGTTTATCCTACATGTTACATGTTTCAGGGTACTTACATATCTCAACACCATAAATCTATTTACAAAATAAATAGCTATAAAAATTTACATTTTCTATATTTTCATATATTTAAAAGATAATCTATTCATTTAATATAATTGAATTTATAAATTCGAATAAAATAAGTGTAATATCGCATATATTCTTAGAAAAATGTTTCGAGTAGTAAAATCCAAAACGATCAGTTTATTTATATTTCTTTCCTTTTTATTTATAAATAATTTAAAAATATCATTATTAAACCTAGATTTTTTTGAATATTATATAACATACGGTTTCTTATTTAGAATAAGGTGAAATATGTTGATTATCGTTAATATTGATATGTATAAATTTTATTTTTTACACTAATTCAATAAAACTATATATATATATAACCTTAATTATTTATTTATATATCCTTATAAATAATTATAATTATAATTATTTTATTAAAATAAATGAATTATAAAAATTTATAATATTATATATTTTTTATATGTGGTATTTACTTGTATTTAATATTAAAATATTAAAATAAATTGAAGTTGAAATGAAAAATTTAAGTAAATAAAATATTGAGAAAATAAAATGTATTTTGGAAAATTTTAATAAAAATAAAAGTCTAATTAGAAAGTGAGGTCTATCTCTTAGTTTATTCTTTTTAGGGATGAAATGCAAATACAAAGAAAGTGCACTCACTCTGGAGTTACTATGGACACCTTGGTCTATATGGCTATTATAGGATCTTGTATTTCCTCCCAAATGCTTGGCTCAACTATAGATGAATAAGGAATACAATAATAGTGGAACCCCTTCCTATCTCAAGGTGGAGTGGTTAACGATATCTTGATAGTGGTCTAAGGTTAGGGTTAGGCCTTTTCCATGCCTCAACTCTCTATCAATGTTAGGGTTCGGGACATTCTAGAATTTTTTGATAAGTGCCCAAGTGACTAGCTTTATATGTGTGAGAAATGGAATTTCACATGGCATCTACTCTAGTCAATGAGTTAGATAATTTTGCGATATAGACATATATTTCATATACAACCCCTAAATGAGGTGCTCTGGATGTTATTGGGAAGATCTCGATGTGTATAACAACTTTAAGAGGCTATGAATTTAATTTGCAAATTTTTGACCGCAAAAATGGCATTTAATATTTCAAATGGGCTCTAAAAGATTTTAAATCCAAATGACCAAAAGGAAGTTTGTCCCTAAAATAAGCTCTAAAAGGAAATAGCTTCAATGTTTCCACAAACTTTTATTTAGAGCATCTCAAAAAATATATAGAAAACTAACATTTTTTTAATTTATCATCACCACTAAAAAACCTTTGTTGAAATTCCTATTCTGGTTTGATGATATTGTTGTTTTTAAAACCTACAATCTAAGATTCATAGGATCGTTATACCCACTTCTAAAAACACAACAATATGTTTTGGAATACCATGATAATTTTTTTAGTTTACTTTATCTACACTTTTCTCTACAACTAAAAATGTTCCCATATTTTAATACCTTTTTACGGTAAAAGGTTATACATCTATGCATCAAACCTTTCTCTTTTCTCTTATTTTGTATATTAAAAATTATTTTATTTCCTAGCTTCTATGAGCCAAGTATTATCCATAATTTCCCCTATTTGTAGTTTCTCCTCATATCTACTCTAAATGAGGCCATCTTCATGCCATTTGAAACCTCTTAATGTTTTTTTTTTTGTCAAGGCTTACAAGAAAGAAAGTTGGTCTTTCTTTCATATTATCTATCGCAAGTCATTTCACAATATTTATCTACATAAAGCTTGATTTGTTATCTCTAGCTAGCTAAATATTATTCCTAAAACACTTCAACTTTACAAATTTTTAATAAAGTTGTTTTTCCAAAGAATGTTCCAATGCTCAACCAAATCTTAAATTAAAACATTTCAACCTTTTCATCTTATAACAACATATTTTTTCCACTTGTAGGAGTAATCACACATGTCTAAAATATATCCATGATTACACAACCACCACTCCATTATTATTAAAACTCTTATTCAATGACAATACAAGTTTTTCTCTTTTATGGTTAACAATAATCATTCTTGGTCATCCAGATTCAATCAATCTTACCCATAATCAAATATGGTCAATCATAGTCAACAACAGTTAATCATCATATGGTCATCAATTTCCTAGTGCAGCTATATATTTCCTACTTAGTTGCATCCATCTTAACATAAACAAGACAAACACAATAGAAAAACATGGGCACATGCAAGAATAAAAATCAATGGCCAATTTCTAGGTATAACAATACAACATAGTTAACTACTATGATTGATTAAACCTAGAAAATGACCATCGGTTACATAGTGCAACTATATATTTCCTGCTACGAGTTCGACATGAGGAGCATGCAGTGTAGATGGCCTTTCTAGAATGGTTGCATTACTTTCAAATTCAACTTCGGGAAAGACTGGTTGTGGTATAGTGGGGGCAAAACCAACTGACAAAGAAAGCAGAAAAGTTGGAGACATGGATGGTGCACTATGGAGGACACGTTTAGTGTTACTTTCACCCTCATCTGCTTCCTGGAATGACCCCGGTCAACCCAGCATCCATTATGTCAGACGACTAGTATGATTTCTAGAGTTTTTACATTTTAGTTTTGTTTTGGTGCCTCTAATCCATTTTTTTACGGACAATGTCCTTATTATTTTTTTCCTGGTCATTTGGTGAACTTTTTGGTCAAAAAACCCAGTCAGGGTGAGACCACCTATATTGGGACGGACTCTATGTACTCCTTTTTCCCACATCAGTATATTGACTTACAAAAAAAAACTATATGTTTCCTTCTCAGTTGCATAGATCATAAAATGGACATGACCATCACAATAGAAAAATATGGGCACATGCACGAGAAAAGAAAAATTGATGGTGAATTTTTAGGGACATAGCCTAATAACCTACTAGTGGTTAACTTTAACTCCTTTAAATCTTAACTATAGTTAAAATATAGAATATTCTAGAGTCTTCTTCATCATGATCACATGTCTAGTCCTTTTTCCATGAATAATTGGGGATGTCATGGCGTCTTCTTCAATAATGGTGGTCAAAATAAGAAGGTCAACTTTTGAGTGGCATAACTTTAGCATATGGACTTCGATTAAGGTGATTCTTACACTATTGGAAAGGGCTCTGTGTGTAGAATAACATAAAATGGTGCAATGCTTAAGGAGCAATGTTTTACCCCAAAAAAATCATTTGATTAATCAAACTTCTCCTGGAAGCTTTTAGACCCCAAATTCTCAAATTGGATCTCGATGGTAAAAATGGTCCTCTCAATTGATTCCTCCACTTTTTCCACTCTAAAAACAGCAAGATGGATGAAAAAACTATAACCTCCCCATTTTGGGAGGTTTTTTGGTCCACAAAAGCTTCTATTGAATGGGGTGAGGAAATTTTTCTGTCACCTTCCCTCAGGTGTACCATTTAGCTTCTGCTGGAAGCTATCTTGTCAACCCAACCTACCAGTTGTTATGGTGCCCCTATCTTGTACTTATATCTATTTTCTAAAATTGTATATTTTATCAAGTCTCCCTAATCATCTAGTGTCAAATCATCTATAGAGGATAAGACTTGTTCCTCTTCTGGATCTAGCATGGAAGGCTCATAGAGTTTCATATTCTCTACATTTGTTGCGACTAAATAAATGCACATGTATGGGGATATACGAAGTGTAAAGGAATTAAATCCAACCTTTTGTGATATCACAAATAGACCATATCATAGAGCCTTCATTTTCTTACCAAGGCCTTATAGCCTCTCCTTGTTCAAATGTAACAATAAAGATAGTTTCCAACCAAACAAGAGCTATTTCCTCAAAATGAGTATTCTAGCCAAAAAAAACCCAAAAAACATGAAAAAACAAATTGAAAATGAAAAGGGTAAACTTTGAATATTTTTTAAAAATGATAGTAAAAACCAAATTCTTTTGTGCAAAAAACATGAAAGAACACACGCAACTTGATGCTATATCAACACTTCTTTTTTTTGTTAAAATTTCAATTTTTTTTTACCAATAGCACGAAAAATTAATACCTTTACTTATGTCGGCTACAATTCTAACATTTTTAAGCAATGACATTAAAAATAAAATATCATGACTCAAAAAATTATTAAAATTTTGATAGTTTTCAATAATACGTTGAAGATAAACATCATGACTCCAGAAGAAACCTAAAATTTCCAACAATTTTCATCTATGCCGTTAAAGATAGATATTATGACTGAAAAATGTTAAAATATTGACATTTTTCAACTATGGAATTAAAATGAAATATCATGACTATAACAAACTTTAATTTTTCAACATATTTTGAGATCAAATATCAAGACTAAATTAAAACATAAAAATAACTATCTAAACAAAAAATCATTATACCAAATGCTAAAAATATAGTTCTTTTAAAATCTTAGCTTCACACAATTTGGGCACATTGCAACAAAAACTTAAAAATAAATGATCAAATTAACACATAGTGGGGCATGCTTGATCCATTGTAATGAAAACTTAAAATTCAACAAAATAAATAAATCAATAAAAAAAAAAGTATAACCCAAAAACAAATTAACAAATTAAAAATAAAATAAAATTAATGATCATTAAGATCTTCAGGAAGATCACATGGAGAATTATTGGTCGACACGTTTTCAACCTCAATGTGGGTTCATCATTAGGACCAAGATGAGGAGCGAGATCAACAAACTACTAAAATATATTTTAGAGATGCAATGATCATAATCTAACATTCAAACGTACAATTAATAAAAAGGAACATTAAGGAATAAAAATTAATATCTTCAATAGTTATCTTTGATTTTTTATTTTAAATTAATTTATTTTATCTTATTTTATAATTTATTCCAAATAATTTATAATATTTCTTTTTACTTAACATTTTATAATATTATTATTTTAAATTTCGTTTTACAATTTGTTTTTTATAATCATTTTATAATTTATATAGACCATCAATAAATCTCTATTTATTTATTCTATAAAAAACTATATTAATTTCAATGATTATAAATAATAATCTAAGAAAATAGGAAGTCATTACAAAATATTATTAATAAAAAGTTAATAAAAAATATAATAATATCCTAATAAGAATAATACATTATTTGCTTACATGTGATCCGATTGAATCAAGAACTTGATATTATTTTATTAATTAGAATTATATAATTCATATAAGTCTAAAAAAAAACATTAATAAGATAAAATAAAAACAATACAACTAAAAGCTAAAGAACGTAACACCACTACCAAAATAGATGAAGGAAAACACAAGGTTAAGAACAAAGAGAAGGGAACCATGAATTGCTTAACTTCCATCCATTGTCCCTATTAAGAGTTGTATTGCTCTTTCCAATTTCAATGGCTTCTCTTAATTTTCGGTGATGGAAATGGTCAACCCTCGTGAGGATCTTAGAGTCCTCTAAAAAAATATGGTGCCTCATTAATTCAGCATGTTTTGCTAGATTAAAGGAGCATGTCCTATAGTTCTTAAGGTTTGCTACGTGCTCCTAAATCCTCTGAGAAATGGAGCACTGTATCTCTCCATTGTAAGGGTTCCGCAAGAACAAGGAATTAAATAAACACCTTTCATGCATTTTGGATCAATAGGGTATTTGATAGATCTTAAAGAGCTACAAATGGTTTTTAGAGGTCTAAACACAGAGCTAATGGATTGTTTCCTCATAATCCTAGCAATATTGTGAGTTGTCCCTTGGATAAAGGGAAGTTGGACGCTAGAGTCTATCTTATCTTCTTTCTTAGTTCTACGTCCCTGACTAGCTTTTAAAATGGCTCAGAAACCTTGGAACTTATTATAACAATTATTCTTGAAGACATTTAAGAGATGGGTCTTCTCATCCATCAAATGTTCTTCATCAAAAATCCGTAAAGCCCTAGTAGATATAGTGTTGAGAAGACCTAGTTTTTGTGCTGGAAAATGATGAGATTTAGCATGAAGATACTGCTCACTATGGGTATTATTATGGAATACCTAGTGGGAGAAAGACCCATCATCCTTTTTTGAGATAAGAACATCAAGGAAGGGAAAGCTACCATTAACCTCACATTCCATGGTAAATTTAATGGAATAAGATTAATTATTAATATGGTCCAAAAAGGAATCCAATTTCTCCTAACCATGGGGCCATAAGTTGAAAGTATCATCTACAAACCCTTTCCAATTTTTTGGTTTAAAATGAGAAGAAGCTAAAGCTTTTGATTCAAAATCCTCCATAAAAAGGTTAGCATCTATAGGAGAAAGCGGAGAACCACAACCCCCTAAGTTTGCTCATAAAATTCACCTTCGAAACAAAAGAAGGCTGAGGTAAGGAAAATATCTCCAAGCTTAATTGTATCCAGATTTGTAAGATGACATTGAAAAAGAATAAATTTAAAATAAAATGACCCAAAAAATCAAATATAACAAAATTATATAATAAAAGAAAAGAAAACAAAAAAAGACTTAAAAAATAACACCAAAAAACAATAAATAAACATATAAATAAAAATAACACATAACCTATAATTGAACTATCCAAAATGAAAAATATTTTAAGCCACCATAATAATATAATAATAATATATATATATATATATAATATATATATCTATATATATATATATATATATATATATATATATATTATATATTATAATATATTAAAAAAGACACAAAAATAACATTGAACACTTTTTTTTAAATGACACCATTGAAAAAAAAGAAATAAAAAATCTTGAAAAATGCAAAAGAAAAAAATAAGTGTCTCCTAGCCCCTAGCCAACCACTCCCACAGTGATTCTCGGATTTGGCTTGTCAGCCCCGCCCAACAGCAAAGTGACCACAGGCCAAGGTGGGTGTGACTCCCGCAATCACCCTCTAGCGCTCAACGTGGTGGAGGGTGATTCTGGGAATCACCCACGATGTCCTCTTGCCACCAACATGGTAGAGGGTGATTCTGCACCAAAATGATAAAGGGTCATTCTAGGCATCATCCTTTGGCCCCAACACGATGAAGAAGGATTCTTGAAATCACCCTCTAGTGCTCAGCATGGTGGAGGGTGATTCTTAGAATTCTTGTCTCACCCCCAACACAATGGATGGTGATTCCCATAATCATTCTCTAGCCCCTAGCACGGTGGATTGTGATTTTGGGAATCAACCATGGTGCCCTCTTGCCACCAACATGGAGGAGAATCACCCTCTGACCCTAGCACGACAGAGGGTGTTTATGGCAATCACCTTTTGGCCCTTGAACGATGGAGGGTGATTCCCGGAATTACCCTATGGTCCATAACACAACAAAGGGTGATCCTTAGAATCACCCTCTTTCCCTTAGCATGATGGAGTGTGGTTCCAAGAATTGGCCTGCCACTCCCATCCAGTTGTCCCCAACACGGTGGAGGGTGATTTTGGGAATCACTGTATAGCCCCAGCATGATGGAGGGTGATTCTCAGAATCACCCTTTGGCTCTGATCATGGTGAAGGGTGGTCCTCAGAATCACCCTCTCGCCCCCTTCATGATGGTGGGTGATTCCCATAATTGAACACAACCCTCACAGCCCCCAAAGTTCCTGAACTAAGGTCAAGAAAAATTATGCATGGCTGCTTTAGGCCCTAGCCCGGGTTCCTAGCGAGTTGACGGACATTTATTTTTTATTTTTTATTTATTTTTGTGTTTTTTATTAATTTTTTTTATTTTTTAATGTTTTTTAAATGATTTTTTTTTTATTTTGTATAAATATATTATATTATACTATGATTAAATATAATTTATGCTTGCAAATCAACGTCAATTTTGAGAATTATTCGTTAGTTATACTTGTAATGTTTTGACTTTGAGAATTTATGAGAAGAATAAGTATTCAATCATTGTTGCTATATATATTTTTAACTTTTATGCTTAAAATTTTCTGATAAAAATCATTCATTTGACATCTCATTTTTAATACAAAAAAAAGTATTAGAATGTGTAATTTTTTATTATATCCATATTCAAAATGTGTATCTTTTTGTCAAATGTTTAAATTTATTCTTTTGTTTAGTAACAATTATTTGATGTACATTGAAATATTAATTAGTGATACATAAATATATAGAAAATCCTAACTTTAAAATATTGACCTTTTTTTTAACCATGCAAAAAAATAAGATTTCATTACAAAAATAATTGAAAAGAAAAAAAGAAACAATCTTGAAAACCACTTGAAAAATAAATATCTCAGGGAAGAATAAGAAGACATCTATTTCAAAAATTGTTAAAATTAAACAATAATTATCCACACTTAATATATTTGAAAATTTAAGTTGTCAAAAGTAAGCCCCCAAAAAAAAATTGCAGTGCATGAACGCTTTTCAAAATCGGCCTGAAAATTGCTAACATTTAAAAAAAATGTTTATACTTTATACATCAGAAAATTTGAAATGTCAAAAATATGCTCCAAAAAGAAATGTGTATTATGAATCAACTCTTTTCAAAATCATATCATTTTTTGTTACCTTTAAAAAGTGAGAACTCGACAAAGTTCTCATTTGATTGGAAAATGTGTTCATATTGTATCTCCACCTTGAAGGACTTCTCTTTCATGTCATGATCATCCATGGCATTCATTTTTTCCTTTGACTTCTGCAATATCTCCTATACCTATAGTTGGATCTTCTTGATCTTATCAACAATTTGTTCTAACCTTAATGCATACCCTATAATTTCCTCCCCCACTCCTTGCTTTTTATATGCAATATCTAGAGGTGAAGGTGGAAAATATGCAAAACAAGTTGCAAATGGGGACATACCAATAGAAGTTTGCATTGCTCCATTATAATAGTGCTATATATATATACCATATTTTTTTCCCAAGTATTTGGATGCTTATGGTTGTAAACCCTCAAAAGGTGAACCAAATATTAGTTGATTACTTCTATATTCCCATTTGTCTATGGATGGAATGTTGTAGAGATTTTTAACTTCGTTTCCATCTTATCCCTCAATGTAGTTAAAACGACACTAGGAAATCTTGTCTCACTGTCTAAAATCATGATCCTTAGCATCCCAAAGTGTACGTAAACCTATCCAAAGGACAACTTTGTAGCATCTTTCCCACTGATGGTATTTCTATAGGGCATCAAAACACAAATCTTGTTGAACCTGTTAACTTCCACAAACATGGAATCATGTACCTTGCTAGTCATTGGTAAAACTCTCAGAAAGTACATGGAAATTATTTCCTAGGGAAAGTGGGTATAGGCAAGGGATGTTATAAACCCCTATTCTTGTTATTAATCTTACTAGTACAACAAATCATGCATCCTCTTATGAACCTAACTACCTCTTCTTTCATCTTGGGCCAATACACATATCTCTGCACGTTAGTCACTATCTTCCATGCACCAAAGTTCCCTACAACCTTAGAGGTGTTAGTCTCTCTAATTAGATGCACCCACTCACCTTTAGGAATACATAACTTATCCAACCTATAGTGTAATATGGTTTGGAGATAGTAGGAAATTGTGTTCCCACCATCACACACATGTCTCTGGCTCTACAGCTTCTAAAACATCTTCTTGAAGTCCTCATCCTATGAATATGCCTCTCTATATGCATTATGTGTGAATGGATCCATGTCCATTAGAGTTCCCAAATCTATTATATTTGATGCAGGTGGCCTTGAAAGCTTGTCGACCAACATTTTTGTGTAAAAACCCTATCCACTTTTAATGTTTTATTCTATAGCTTACTCTAGGCTTACAAAAAATATAGTTATCGGTGATTTATTTGGATTACTATCTCCTTTCCCATGAGATAATGTTTCCACTTCTTCACAACTTACACCAGGGAATATATCTCCTCATTGTAGGTATAGTATTTGAGGAGTACGCCATGAAATACTTCATAATGGTAACATACATGCCTTCCTCCCTACATCAAGACCACTTTAAAACATACCCACTCACATCTATCTATACTTTGAAGGGTTGTTACAAGGTTGGTAATGCCAGAACCCATGCTTGATTGATATTTTTCTTTAACTCCTCAAAGACCCTTTGTTAATCCTTTACTCACTAGAATTTGTTTCCACTCACTATATGGTGTGGAGTGGTCTTGTTACAGTTTAAAACAAGGCTATGAATTTCCTTAGGTACTATGCTACCCCAGTGAAAATCCTAACCTTAGAAACATTAGTAGGAACCAACCACATCATAATAGCCTCCATCTTGGTTGGATCTATCTTCATCTCTCCTCCACCTATCACATACCCTAACTAAATGAAAGAATATTGTGCAAACCCACACTTCTTGAGATTTTCTTATAGTTGATGCTTCTTTAATGTCCCTAGCACCTGTGCATCAAATGTGAGATGTGCTCCTCCTAGGTAAAATTGTATATTAGTATATCATTTGAATATAAAATAATATATGAATCTATAAAACGGCACACTATATCATTCATTAACCTGATAAACATAGTTTGTACATTGCATAGGCCAAATGGCATGACTAAACACTCATACGAACCTTTCTTAGTTTTGAATGTGGTATTGTAGATATTTTCTTATCTGAATCAAACCCAGTGATAGCTACATTTTAAGTCAAGTCTGGTGAAGTATTTGGCTTGTTGCAACTAATCTAAAAAGCTATCTATCCTGGGAAGGGGTTAATTATTCTTCAACATATTTTTTTCAATGCCCTATAATTAATACATAGATTCCAAGAACCATGATTCTTTTGCACAATGATAATGGGTGACCCACATCGTGAGGTACTTAATTGCATGACATTGAGTGCAATTATTTGTTGCAACTACTTCTTCACGTCACTTGATTTTATAATGCATTTCATATGTAGCCCAATATTTGGAAATAAGGAGTCTATCAACAACTAGCTCTCGTGATCCACTTCCCCCTTGGGTGGTACCCTTTTGGGTTCTTGGAACAAATGCCTTTATGGGTATATGAACTCTTCCAATTTTTGTTCATGTTTCTTAGTACACACCTTCAAGGATAATTTTACTATTAATGAGTTTTTTACAAACTATTTTCTCTTAAAAACAATAAAACATACTTCTTTTTATAACTAATCAACTTTTGGGCTTGGTTTCCACTTGTGAGTGAAATTTTAGACTTTCCCTTGTGTACACTGATGGTGAAAGATTTTCCATCTTTGATGAGGCAGTACTGGTTGTGTTTTTACATGAAGATTTCATCCCACATGTACATACAGGGACTTCCAACCACCACTCCACATACATCAACTGGAAAAACATCTAGTTCAACTTCATCAATAAAATCAACATTGATAGCAAATCTAATTTTTCTTTATTGGTTACCTTTATTTTTGCATCCTTATTTTCCCATCCCAACAGATATGGGTTTGGATGATCATGAACTTCCAATTCGACTTTGCTAACTAGCTCCATTGCAATGATATTCGCCTCTAATCCTGAGTTGAACAAAACATCAATCATTTTATTCTTGACTGGTATCTTTATATGGAAGAGTTGGGTCTTTTCATTCTCTTCTTATTGTTGAAGGTTGCTCAAATTCATCTCCTTCTTCACTAATGTTAAATTATCTTCTCATCCATGTACGACCTTCTTTCATCTTGGTTACTTGAATCAATGGGCATGAGGTTATTCTTCTTTGCATCTAATTTTTTTCTCTTTGGATTAAGCTATGGATGCAACTTCCAACACTTCTCCTTTATATAGCATCAATGTCACAATTATTGTAGTGGTTGCTATGATATTTGCACTAGTGTGTTTTTATTGTTATCTTTTTATGTTTCCCCCCTTTCCACTTCTTATTCCCCTCCTTAGAAGCATATCGGTGCTCATTCTTCTCCAACCCACTTAACTTGCCTTTCTTTTAGCCAATGTTCTCTAGGTAGTTTGCATATACACAAGCCTCATCCATCACGTTGGGCTTGAAAATAATGACTTGCTTCCTTACATGGCTATGTGGACCCCCCAAATACTTGATAAGTACATCTAGGTTCTTTCAGGAGATACCCAACATTATGACCATATTTCTAAACTGTGTTGTGTAATCTTCTACATGATGCCCCTGCTTCTACCTAAAGTAACGTAGAAAATCATGTAGATTCACAAGCTCATGCAATGTACTAAAGCATAGGACAAGAATCTACTTCTACTTTCATTCACCAGAAGCCAATAGATTGAAGAAAACAGTAATCAACAAGAGGAAGATAATCAAATACACATAACACAATAAATATCCGGGGAAATCCATAACTCAAAACCCCACTATATGTATTGCATATATCAGAATTCCAAGATGATAATACAATGCTTGTTCTCACAAGAAAAATCCCAACACTTAGTAAAATCAATCTCCAACTCACAAGAAAACTCTTGGCCAAAACTTAGCCAATTCTCCATCTCTCCAAGCCCCTATTTCCTTGCACAAATCCTATGTCTAATTAGCCCATATTAATGGGAAACCAGTGCATCCATAACTGCACAATGCCTTCAAGGTTCAGTTCGTGATTGCATGCATGATATATACAACTTAGAAAATCATACAAATGATAGTACACTATTCCTGCAGTCTAGTCTCAATTGGGTATTTCTCAGAATCGACATGCATGTGTTCCTGATCAGGGAATCTTCAGTTAACTGGAGTAGCACTAGTTATTGCATTAGTGCACCAACTAACTGTTAACTCACTATCAGTTACTCAAATAGTTGGAACTAATTTCATTGAAGTTAACTAAGTAAACTGATTTATCTAATTACAACCCACACTTAACTCATCCTGGACCCCTATAATAAAGGGAGAACATATATATGACTTCAGAAAGACTTCCACCTCAAAATTTCTAAGCTAATTAAGTTAATTAAACTTAATTAGCTATTTACAAGTTGCTATTAGGATAGACTTTAATTTTCATTCTCATTTTAATTAAAGTGGAATTTCTTGTTTCCATTTCTCAACACTTCCTCTCAACAAGAAAGGGATTATCAGCTACCTCGATCCTATCTCTGTGAAACTTGAATTTACATCTTAATAATGCCTTTGTCAAAATGATAGCAACTTGCTCCTTTGTGGGAATGTACTTTAGCAACATAAACCACTTCAATATACAATCTTTGAGATGATGATATCGGATATCAATATGCTTGGACCAATCATGAAGAATTGGATTCTCAGAGAGTTTGATAAAAACCTGATTATCACAGTAGACCAAAGTTGGATGCATCTACTAACCAAACAAACCAACCAAGATCTTCCTCATCCAGATGGCCTCATATGTTTCTTGACTCAGAGCCATTTACTCTGCCTTTGTCGAACTGGGTGCAACTAACCTTTGTTTCTTGTTATGCCAAGAAACTTTCGCTGACCCAATACTGAAGATCCCTCCTAATGTTCTCTTCTTGTCAGAAGGACTCCCTACCTAATTTGTGTCAATGAAGCCTTGAAGCTTCACTCCCTTTGTCCACCTGTACCATACTCCATATTGAGAAGTGCCCTTGAGGTATCTCAACACATGCTTTATTGCCTTCTAGTACAGTTTAGTAGGCCTAACGATCACTTGATTAAGCTGATTAACTGCATAGCACATATTTGGTCCTGTGTTCACCAAGTGCATGAGTGAACCCACAATTTTCCCATAAACAATAGCTTCCATTACTTCCCCTGAAGTATAACCCTCCTTCCTCTAATTACCTGCTAGAGGAGTCTCCATGGGTTTGTTGCTCTCCATGTGGAATCTCCCGAGTATCTCATTGGCATACTTTCCCTGAGGCACAAAAAACTCCCCATCTCCCTACCATACCTCCATACCAAGAAAGTAATGAATGAGCCCCATGTCCTTCATATCAAACTCCCTTGGAAGGTCCTCCTTGCAAGATTTGATGAGCTTATCGTAAGCTAGCAGTATGAGACCATCAATGTAAAGTACATTGATAAAAAATTTACCCTCCACCATTATGTGGTATAGGTTCGCATCCACTTCACTCTTCATGAAGCCGAACCCAATGAAGTAGCTATCTATCCTTGTGTACCAAGCATGAGGTGCTTGCTTCAGCCCATACAACACTCCCTTGAGGTTGTACACATGCGACTCACGGTCAAAGGTTTCAAAACCTTTAGGTTGCTCTATGTACAACTCTTCCTATTTCATGCCATTAAGGAAGGTTGTCTTCACATCCATATGATTAATCTTCCAACCCATCTATATTGATAGTGCTAATATAGATTTGATTGACGAGTACCTTTCAAAACGAGAAAAGGTATCATCATAGTCAATCCCCTCTACCTTTGAAAAACCTACAGGCCACAAATATAGCCTTATGCTTATCCACACTATGATCTACAACTTGGTTTAGCTTGTAAAGCCAACGGGATCTCGCCACTAGCTTGTCCTCAAATCTTGAGACCATATCCAAAACACTGTTAAAAACTATGGAGTTATACTCCTCCACCATGGCATCAACCCAAACCAGTTGTTGCATTACTTCCTTAAATGAAGAAGGCTCTGTCACAACATATTTGCCTAAGAACCATTTATCCAGTGTACTTCTTAGGTGACCTCCTCCTCCTCCTGCGCTAAGAACTGGGCACTCCCACATTCTCCTGTGCATAATCAAACAATCTCTTAGCCTCTCTAGTGAACATTTGCCCATAAGAACCATGTATCCAGTGTACTTCTTAGGTGACCTCCTCTTCCTGCGCTGAGAACTGGGTGCTCCCACATTCTCCTATGCATCATCCAACAATTTGTTAGCCTCTCTAGCGCATTTTCTTCCCTCTCTGGAATACTCTACTTGAGTGGATGTTTCCACTCCTAGATCCTCTGCATGTGACTACTCAACATTAGTCTAAGGCCCCTCAACCTTACAAGCTAAGATCTCCTCATCTACATGTAGCTCAATATCCCTCTCAAAGGAAACACACATGGCCTTCTCCTCATCGAACCTAACATCCTTGCGAACCACTGTCATCCTACTAGTCAGAAAGTATACCCCATAGTTGTGAGGTGTATCAATGTGCTCGACAAATATCCACAAATCTATTGTCAGCTCAAGATTCTTCCATGTATCTTTGGTCACATCGAAATATATTGATGACCCAAAAATCCTAAAGTGACCAACATTTGGCCTCTTACCAGAATAAGTCTCCTCTGGTGTCCTCATCTCAAGTGTGTGATGTGGGCTACGATTCTAAACATACACCACTCTGTTACATGCCTCAGTCCACAAGTGTAGTGGTAGGGCATGATCATGCAACATTGCCCTCACTATTGTTAGAAAACTATATATTACAGAGCAATGGAACACATAAAATATTGCAGAAATATCAACACAGAAAACGCATAAAACAAGAGAGACACATATATACGTAGTTCACCCAGTTTGGGCTACGTCCACCCTGAATAGCCAGTCCTTCCTTTCTATTATCCAGCAAAATCAAAAGACACAACCTATAGCAGATCCACTATAATATCCTATGTTTTCTCTCACAGTCTCACCTCTCTGCTTCTCGCATAGAGAATCCACATATATTACAAAGACTCAATACAATGCCCTAATACAAAGAGAGGGGTTTCCATCTAGGGAAAAAAACCCTAAACTAAATATAAGTTCTACTGTCAGATCATCTGCCTAATGAATGGCCCAGATTGACTAGAAATTACTATACTTTTACAAGGAAATTTTACATTTGTTTTTAGCTTCAGGGGTGCTGCCCCCGAACCCCTGCTGGGGGATTGCTAGCCCTCAGACCCCCTAGCCAGGGGGGATCGGCTCCCATGGACCCCCATGAGGGGGACAAGTCCCCACCGCACCCTCCTCTGTGGAGGGGTGTACAAACTTCCTAGGGTATACATCCGACTGAAACAAAAACCTCTAAACAATGATGCTCAATACTCAACAATCTCCCAGTTGGAGAATGATTGTAGCAACTGCACTACTACTTCATTTGTTGGACAATGACTCCTCTTTAGACCTAGCTATTTCTCATCTTCATCATCATCCTTCAAGACCAATTGAAACTGAGCATATTCTCAGTTTCTCCCTGGTTACAACTTTTGTTAGCATATCTGCAGGATTTTGGCTAGTGTGTATCTTTTTCAGCTTCAACTCTCCATCTTCCAACATTGATCGTATGAAATGGTATTTGAGCTGTATGTGTTTAGTCCTAGAATGAAATGACGATTTCTTTGCAAGATGAATGACACTTTGGCTATCACTGTATAATGTGCCCATATCATTCTTCTTACACAATTCACCCATAAACCTTTGTAACCAAATCATTTCTTTACTAGCCTATGTAGTAGCAACATACTCTACTTCTGTTGCTGAAAGTGCTACAACACTTTGGATTTTTGAAACCCAATTGACAGTTGTTCCACCAACAGTAAATACATATCCTGTAGTACTCCACCTGTTATCTCTGTCACCTGCCATATCTGCATCAACATATCCCTATAGAGAAATGTTTGAACCACCAAAGCATAATGCTTGATTTGTGGTACCTTTCAAATATCTGAGAATCCATTTCACTACAATCCAATATTCCTTTCTTGGATTGTTCATGTACTTTCTTACAACTCCCACTGCATGTGCAATATCAGGCCTTGTCCAGACCATTGCATACATTAAGCTTCCAATTGTCGATGCATATGGAACTTTAGACATATAATCCATGTATTATTGGGTCTTTGGGCACATTTCCTTACTAAGTTTGAAATGGCTAGCGAAAGGTGTACTAACTGGTTTTGCATTGTGCATATTAAATCTTTTCAACACCTTTTGTATGTA
>APFE030535354.1:0-12535 GCA_000404065.3 Pinus taeda | reverse complement strand
GTTTATCTAAGGATTAATCCCAAGAAGAGTTCCCTAAGGATTGGGACATGTGCCAAGAGGCTATATTTAACTCAATTAGTTAGATTTCATGATGTTTTCCATGTTTCTTTTCTTAAAATATATGTACATGACTCTAGTCATGTGATTGATTGGTGTGTGTTGTAGGTGGAATGATAGGGAGATTTCTAACTAAAGCCAATATGCATTCTAGACTGAAGGAGTCTCATGCTTCAAAATTGAGCAATAGAACAAGTCAAGGTGAAAGAAGCATTTTGGGCCAAAAGGGGGTCACATGGGAAATGATTGATGCCATGAAAGTTAATTATCCCTTCTTTTTTGTTCGTTAAATCAAGTGTGCACATGTTTATAAATATTGTATAGATTTGTTTGTATAAATCTCCACGAAATAGTATGTGTTGTGTTTTGTTTCTAGTATTGAATAAGGGTAGATGAAAACCAAGGGCGGTGTTCTCCTAAGGGGGAGGGGATTGTAACAACCCCACCCATGGTTCTCTCGTAAACTATATTATAAATATGCCTGCTACATGTGAAATTAAAAATAAAGGGAGGATTAAGTCCAAGGGACACATATTCTAGATTTGGGGAGGAGGATTTCATATTTGGGATGATATGGTTTCTTGAGCAAAAAAACTAAATTGTTTGGATTTCCATTAAAGTTTAGTTGGTGCATGAATTTAATGAATTGATTCTTGAAATTGAGTGGCCCACCAGAGAAAGTATGTAGGCTATTGTTGCTTGAGAAACAACAACAAGTAAAGAGGATAAGCAATCCAATAGAGTGTTTGTGCATTACATGTGAAGGACACAAAAACAAATGAAAAATAAGGAAAAGACAGTATGAGGACTCATTCAAAGGAAGGGATAGAAACATGGAGGGACATTCATTAGAGAGAGGAGAAGGTAGACAGAAAATGAAGAGGATATTTGAGCATCCAATGAGAGAATTCAGTAGGCAACTATGAAGAGAAGAGAAGAGAAGAGAAGAGAAGAGGATTGGTTTTATGGTTCCCTCGAGGTTGTGGGTTGAGTTGTTAACCTCTGGAGCCCTGTAACAACTTGGGGTCTGTGGAGGCTGTGGGTTGAGATAGGATCCCTGGATGCTTATAACAACTTGGGTCTCTCGAGGTTGCGGGTTGAGACAAAGGTCTCTTGAGCCCTGTCACAACTTGGTTCCATGGACGCTGTGAGATGGGATGGAATCTACAAAGACCTATAATACCTTAGGTCCTCTACAGGTTGTGGGTTGAGATAATAGAATCTGAAGCCCTATAACAAATTGGGAAGAGGCCATCCTAAGGAAACATCAAAGGAAGACTTGATTGTATACTTGTTGGTGTTGGATTATTGTAACGATGGATTATGGGCTCCCTAGAAGGCGTCGAATCATTGTGTGAGCACCTAGGGTGAGGTGGATTGCCTCTGGACTCCCTGTGATATTGAAGGAAGTATTTGTGTGCTGATGGGATTGAGGAACGAGGTCCTCTAGAGTCCTTGTTTCAGTCAGCAGATGGTGTTTTAATCCATTCAACAAGCATCACCCTTAGACTCAGGAATCTAGATCAGGGGTGACAATTACAGGTAAGTGCAGTTGCAATTGTCTATGGTTGGGTGGAGAGTCCTTTTCCTAGACTTAGTTGGCTTACAAGTTCAAATATAAGTATCTTCTTGCATTTGTTTATCTGTTGATGAATGTATGATGCATATAACGATTCTAGATTTTTTGAAATACATTTGTGTTTCTTCCTTGAAATGAATGAAACTAATGATGAAATAAGCATGAGCTTATCTGGAAATGAAATGTTGTGTGATTAAGCTTAATGATGTTGAACACAGAATGTTTAATGTATAAACTGTGTAAAGAACCACACAAGGATAAATACTATGCTATAACACTAAACTAAACTTGGTTCTACAAAAATATGTTTGAAATAAATTAAAACAACACATAAGGGAATAATAGAGGAATGTAAGAACATGATGCACACTCCAACAAAAATCCTTAAAAAATTGGAAGAAAACTTGAATCAGTGGGCTTAGAGACCCTTTTCTATTAATGTGAAACAATTACATGGAAGATCGTATGCTTAGCAAGGTCTTAATTATTTTACATCCATTTATTTACTTGTGTTACAAGCTATTTTTCTGCACATGGAGCCATTACATTAACGTTGAGGGTTGTTTCCCTTGGGGCCACATGAGCCGATCCAATTTACTAAAATGAGTTTTAACCTTGCATTCTCATGAGGCTGGATATATTTCCTTGGCATCCTATTGTCACTGGTGAGACACTCGAAGGTTCTGCAGAGTGCTATGGAGCTTCTTATAAGATCGACATGGATTCTATTACTAGTGATGTGTGGTGGGAAAGTTGGAGACCTTTTAGGAACTCACACCAAGCCCGTGTTTAGGTAAGCGTCGTAGGAGGACCTACGCCAACATGCGTGGGATTCCCTATCCCAAAACACGGAATGTAGTTGGGCGAGGATTTCCTTGGAGTTGGATTTTCCCAATCTCAGGACGGGTAATACCATGGAATGCCTTAATAAACCATTGACATTGACATGAAGCCTTAACATTGATCTTGAGGCCTGCCAAACCTTTGAGGTAGAGCCATGGTCAAAAATACTAGTTCAAGGAATTGCATGTAGTAGTAGAGCTTGTTCTTAGGGCGATCACAGAGATCGCCATCTAAGATGTCACATGAGGTAGGTCCAAACTCCCTTAGCCAGCCCATGGTAGAGAATGAGAAAGAAACACAGGTTGTGGCACAAAGGGATAAAGCCCTGAAATTATAAGGAACGATCGGGAAACCTTATCCTTTCACAGTTCAATTCCTAGCCATGGAGACCTTCCATTGACATGCTCAATTTCCCCCTTACACAATTGATCACAAGAATTTCGACGTGGTCGAGAAGGAATGCCCTAAAAGGATGGTTACTAGAAGCAAAGGTAGTATTGAGATAAAAATAGTTGGGACCCATGCAACCCTCGTCTTTATACTATTGGCTGAGGATGGACCCACCTAATAAGTCATCCTATTAGGTTCATCTCCGGCAAAGTCACATGAGATGCAAGAGGAGGGGAGTTAAGGGAGTGGCATGGGATGATGTGGTAGTGCTACGATGTATCCCAATCAAGATCAAGGGATGGGCAAGGGTTTGATCTACTAAAACACATGGTTTGGAGGTGGGAGCCCAAAAGTTTTACCCCAAACTTTACTAAGGTAGTGAGCAAAGGGGAGGAGGGTGAAAGGAAACAAGATCATGCAACATGATGATGTACCTCGAAAACATAGCTATTGGTTGGAATGATAGCCTACTTGCCATGTAAGCCTAACGCCATGACCCCAAAAGGGATTAAGAGGGTAGGAAATCGCAAGCACCGAGATGGAGGCGAGTGGGATGACGTGGGAATGGGAACGGTGGCAACAGGTAGTTGGTTGTAGTAGACCAATGGGAAGAGGCCATACGACCCCACCATCCATGCCAGCCCGGTAAGTGAAACTTGGTGGGAAGTAAAGGGTGCTTCTGGTAGTGCATTGGAAGGGACCAAACAAGATGATGTGGGTCAGTTGCATGGCCATGCACGTATCCCAATAGAGATTTCACTAATGGAGGGAGGATCCATAACGAGATCATCCTAATGCTATGTTCTTGGCGGAATAAAGAGTCACCACAAAAGACGAGGTGTTGGGATAACATGAACCTACGACAACGATTAGCGGATAGGCTTGGGCTTAGGAGGAGGATGTAAAAGCGGTCTCTTGTCCATGTAAGTCCAATGCAGAGTAGCCCATAGGTAACCAAATGCGTAGTTTGGGAACCGCAAGGAGAGAGCAAGTGGTGTGTTGTATCAAGTGGGACCCAACTAGAAGGCGTTTGGCTAATACAAGAAGTCGAGGTCCTTGCATTTTCGAGGAGCATGATTGATATATCTCTGTGTGTGAGTGTGTTTGTGTGTGTGTGTGTGTGTTTATATATATATATATATATGGAACTATTAACTCGAAATTAAAATAAAAAATACCACATTCAGCTAACCACCTTAGGGGTTGGGTGAGGTCATAAGATCATATTTGATCTATGTCAACTAGCATTAAGCCAACTAACCTTGATTAGATTCTAGGTTGTTTTATTTCTATGAAGCATTTTGACTAGTCATAATCCTTGTTATCTTCTTGAACATCCACCATGTTAAGGATTTCTTAAACATGCCAATGGGAATGAGGAAATTCATTTTCCATCCATCTCCAAAAACAACTCTCTATCCTCAAAATCATTAGATGAAATAATATGAATACCCATTTTGAAAAGTTAATTGAGGCGTTTGAAAACGATCTGTTAGAAGTTAAGAATACACGAGTAGGGTGCGCAAAGGCAGCTAGGACCAATTAGTAATTATTGGTTGTAGTCTTCATCATTTTCTTGCTTGTTTTTTGTTATGAACAAAAAAATGGATTTTGGTTTATAGGCAACTAATTGCCTACTTTGGTTTCGTTTTACGTTTATTATCATTGGCAACTAAGGGCATACTTGAAATACAAAGATGTCGAATGTATTTGAAGGATGTTATTTGTGTTCATTCATCTGCTTGCAATATCAAAGTTGTTGTTGAACTGACTAGAAGTATTTTGCCTTTATCTAGTCTTATCATTAGTCTTTGATGGCAATTCATAAATTAGGAGTATAGTGTACGGTAACATTTTCTTCCTTTTATGGTTCTTTTCTCTATTTTATAACTTCCGGATATATTATAATTTCCTATAGTTCAGTTGTTGTAGTATATTGCTATGAGTGGTTGAACTTTTAGACTATTATTAAAATTGACATTAATGTAAAAGTACTTTTCAACACATTTCCTTCTAGTACATATACAGGCAGAACCAGGTAGCAGATTTTCTTTCAAAGATATGAATCAACAAAGACCCAAGTAGTTTTTCTTTGATGCATAGTTCAGATGCTTTAATGAATGCTGGAATATTTTCTTATTTTATAAAAACTGTATTAAGGCTAATACAATGATAGATGGAGAGTAACACCTATGATGTGACATTTTGAGATATAGAAATCTTCAGGGCATGGACAATACTAAATTGATATTAGAATAGAATTGTAACAGTTGTTGTAAGGAATGTAAGGAATGGCTTACACAAAAACTCTGTTATTGAAACAATTATGTACAAAATTTTATGAGATCTTGTACTTGTGTAACAAGTAGGCTGGTTTTATTTAAGTATATATGCATTAACTATTATTTTGTTAGAATTAAATTTCCATTCAGGTTTAATTGTGGTTTTTGAGGGCTACATACTTAGTTCCATAATATAGAAAGCAAATATTGATTAGTTAATGCCTTATTTATGAAGTTGCAACTTGGCAAGGTATGAACCATCACATAACTTTCAAAGAAAGAGGAAACAAAAACAACATAGACAACATGATGAAATGACTAATAGACACAAAATTCATAGCATTGTCCAGAACTACATGTTAAACTACCTCTTATACCAACTGCTAGATAAGGCCAGGTGCAAATTCACTTCCTCAGTATCCAATTGGACCTAGTCATTATGAGTAGCTCATAATAGGTACCCTAGTGCAAGAGAATCCTATGACAATAAGATGGAATCATTGCTTCCAAGTCCATAGTGGCACTTCACTTGAAGAACTTAGGCTTCTATGAGCCTGTGGAGCACGATCCTACAATGTTTTCTCACCCTTTGAACTTGTTTATCTCTCCATGATGCCTTGTTTAGATTTTTCATTCCAAGTGTTTTCCATCACAAGCTTCCAAGGTTTAATGTTTTTTAATATTTTATTTAGTAAGAGGTAATTCTTCCCCTCAACTTGCACAATCCTTTGGTATTTTTTGAGACAAGTCTTCTTGATTTTGTTTCAAGGAAGTAAATCTAGAGCTTGGGTTTTGAAGTCTATAAATTCATCAATCACCACTAGCTTAATTTGATATTTTCCAAGCAAGTCAACTAAGTATAAATGTGAGAATTCATGTCATAATATACATATTTTGCATCCATGAACATTCTATAGGCTATATTGCAGTATGACAACTTGCACAATTTTGATCTCCTTAGGTGCAATTTCTTCTTCTTTAGCTTGCTACAGGACCATAGAAAATGGAAAATTTACCCCAACCCACATAAACCTCACAATTATTAAGTTTGACCTTCACTATATTCAATTCAAGTATTTTCTTACCTCTGCATCTAGTGCAAATGCATTGAAGCAGTTGATTACTGCTTGTTGAACATCAATCCCAAGCCCATCCAATACCCTCATTATGGAGAGTAGAAGATGTCTAGGTTGTCTAGCACAAAACAAAAGAATATTTAGGACATGCCACCATATTATACATGACATGACTTGATGCCAATAGCCCATTCATGAATGAATTTTCTAATGACTAAAAACATGGGTATTTTCATGACCTTTACATCAAGATGCATATATGATACTTAGATCCAAAAACTAGGACCTCAACAGTGAAGTAGCAAGACAATGTTAGTCATCGATCATGCACAATATAGGAATGTGCAACATAGTCATATGATAACATCAATGTAGATAACAACATGAACATCCTTAATATGTAAGACAAGATAGTGTAGGCATAATTCTTTCCTCATCAAGTGTATTAAGAAGTATCGACAATCAATAATGTAACTGCAGTATAAGAAACCCAAGCATTTTGACATAATGACAACAAAATAATTATTTTTAGTAATAACAACCATAGAGTGAAAATGATATGTACTCATCATAAACCCATCGCACAAAAATCAGTACTCAAGAAATCATAATGCCAACAATGAACTATTAGAACCATGGAAGATGCTCCCCTAAACCTGTGCCAACTTTCCACCATCAAATTTTATCACATCCATCTCATCAATCAACATATGCACCAAAGAACTTAACATCAACATATAACTTTAGCAGTACATGGGTAGTATTAAGAGTCTCCAACAAGTCAATATCAGAACATGAAAGCTAATAATAATTGATGGAAGCATATGAGAAGCTCCCCCTAAATTTGTGCCACTTCTTTTTTATTAATGAGAGGCATACATGACTGTCTAGATCAAAAACCACATATACGTGCAAATGTCTTTCGGAAGATCCACATACATAAAGTAAATTGTTGGTGATTATAGCTACAATTCCCCTTGAAAACGCCATGCCTATTAGAACACTTATCAGATTGAAGAGGTAGGAATCATGCCCATTTTTTGTTTGTCATATTCAAAGGAATCATGTGGAAGAGGATTGGTAAACAAATTTGTAACTTGTTCCTTTCAAGGAACATATTCCAACTTGACTTTTTGTTCAAGAACTTTCTCTCTAAGAAAATAGTCTTTGATTGGGATTTGCTAAGTTTTGGAGTGCATGTCTCTATTTTTATAGATACTTATGGCAATATGTTGTCACATAGAATAGGTATAGGTTGAGGGCGAGTGAACCTAATGTCTTGCAATGGTTGGATCATCCGTAGAAGTTTAGTACAACAAGAGGAAGCAATAACATATTCTACTTCAACAGTTGATAAAGAGATCTAACTTTGTTTCTTACTAAACCAAGAAACTAAATGAGGACCCAAATAGAATTCTCCTCCACTAGTAATTTTTTGGTCATCAACATTACCTACACAGTCTCGAAAAGTCTTGATTTTTGGAATAAAATAGACCAAAATATACTTGGATATTCTCTTGACTACTTAGAGATGAATTTCCTTAAGATTTTCTTGAAATCATCCAACTATGCCAAATGCATGCATAATGTTTGGTCTTGCACATCTAATATAGATCAAGTTGCCAATCATAGATCCCTATTTAGATTGATTAACTGTAGGAAAATCATCATTATCGCTTACATTACACCTCGTTTCCATTGGTGTACATACATGTTTGCAATACTCCATTCCATATTTCTTCATAATCAGCTTGAGATACTTTGTTTGAGAGAGAAAGATACCATTTTTAGTTTGATTAATTTGAAGACCAAGAAATAACTTTAGCTCACTAAGTACAAACATTTCAAATTCATGCTGCGTGGCTAAAGCAAATCCTTGATTCATAGATTCAACATTGCTTCTAAATGTGATGGCATCTACATAAACTACTACTCTTAAAAGCTTTTGTTTTCCAAATTTAGTATACAAGTTGCTATTTGTAGATCCTTTCTTAAACCCTTGTTCTTGAAGATACCTTTCAAGATGATAATACCATGCACGAGGAGCTTGTTTTAATCCATATAATGTCTTCTTAATTTTGCAAACAATAATTTTATCATTGCCAAGTATGAATCCTTCACGTTGTTTGATATAAACTTCTTCTTCTAGATCCCCATTTAAAAATCCAAATTTAGCATCCCTTTGATATACCTTAAATTTATGAAAGATGGAAGATGCAAGGAATATTCTTATGGCTTCAAGTCTAGCTACACGTGCAGAAGTCTCTTCAAAGTCTATATCTTTATGTTGACAATATATTTTTCATACAATTTTTGTTGTGTTTCGAATTACTTCTCAATTTTCATTTAATTTGTTTTTAAACACCCACTTTGTTCCAATTACATTTTTTTATGAGGCCTCAATATAAGTTCCCATGTCTGGTTCTCTTCTATTTGATTAAGTTCTTCATGCATCACCTTAACCCAACATTCACCCTTGCTTACTTAATTCACATTCTGAGGTTCAATTGTGGATAGCAAGGCTAAGTGACTAGATGATCCAACAAAAGTTCTTGTAGTTTATATTCCTACTTCCTTATCACCTAGAATTTGAGATTTAAGATGATTATTCTGAACATAACCTGATGGAATCTTTTCTGTCGTACTTGTATTTTCATATCCTTCTTCTAATGCTTCTATTTCTTCTTCTCCTACAACTTCTTGGATTTTAGTAGGGAGAGGTTCGTCATCTTCTTATGCTTCCTTTTTGGTACCTATGGATGCTTCATCAATCATAACATATATACTTTGAACAGTATTTTGAAAACTTTTATTATAACATTTATGTCCTTTGCTTCTGCAAGAGTATCCAAGTAGTATTCCTTCATCAACTCTGGATTCAAATTTTCCAAGCTTATCATCATTTTTCTTTATGAAACATTTGCTTCCAAATATTCTAAAGTGTTTGTAAGTTGTAGGTTTACCATCCTAGAGTTCATATGGAGTTTTATGATTGTTTACTCGAGCATGACCCTTGTTAAGTATATGCATGGTTGTATGTATTCCTTCTCCCTAGAAGGTGTGAAGTGTTCCTAACTCATAAACCATGGAATGTTTCATTTTTTCAACTATTTTGTTCATTCTTTCTGCCACTCCATTTTCTTGAGGAGTTTTAGCTATGGAAAATTGTCTTTTGATGCAATGTTTTTCACAAAAAATTGAAAAATTCATCTGATATAAACTCTCCTTCTCTATCATATCTAAGACATTTTAGTTTTAGATCCAATTCATTTTCTACCAAATCCTTGAATATTTCAAACTTTTCAAATGCCTCATCTTTATACTTTAGTAAACCAACCCAACACATTCTTGTAAATTCATCAATCAATAAAATGAAGTATTGTTCACCACGAGGAGACTTCTTTCTCATAGGTCCAAATAAGTTAGTGTGAAAAAGTTCAAGGGGTTTAATTAAAGTAGCTTCTTTAGCTTTAAATTGAACTCTCAATTGCTTACCAAATTGACATTATTTGCAAATGCTATTTTCAGGTGGAGAAATGTTGGGCAAGTCATGAACTACTCCCATCTTGCTTGATTTGTATAATTGGGAAAAGCTGAGGTGGCCTAACCTTCTGTGCCCAAGCCATGTTTCTTCATATTTGCTCAAGAAACAATGCTCTTTATCCCCCTAGGATATATACATTGCTTGGAGTTATGGTTCCCTTGATTATGATCTTACCTATATTCAAATTTCCTACCATGCAATTCTTTGATATGAAAATAACTACATGCCCTTGATCACACATTTCACTAACAAATAACAAGTTATGTCTTAGCCCATCAACGAATAATACATTCTCAGCCTTGACCTTTTCTTTTAGAAACAAAAATCCCTTTCCTTTAATGGTATAAACTAAGTTATTACCAACAAGGTCAAATCATGGAGTTGGGTTACACTTTTTGGTGAAATGAGGGCATGTTTTTCTGAAAAATGGATGCTCAATCAAGAAATTTTAAGTGCTTGATCGAGCAATTTTTAAGTGTTGAATTGAGCTGTTGAGGCACTTAAAAATAGCTTGATCAAGCATTTAAGAAAACTCTTGATCGAGTCATTTTCTAACCCGAGTTAATGGCTCAATCGAAACATTGGGTCGATCGAAAGATATAACTTGACCGAGCATTATTTCTACTTCAAAAACCCTTTTCGTGGCGCTTACAAGTCATTTTTCTTAGACCGCGAGAGGAAAAGGAATTTTATAAAATATTTCTAAGCTCCACTCGGATGGAGGAACTCAATCTATCTACCCATAAACTCTGTGAACGACCCAAAGGCTCAAGTCGAGGTAGGTTTCCTATCATTTTTGTCTCTTTTATTTAAATTTTTTCTACAAAATAAAATAAATTAATTTGAAAAAAACCTAACATATAAAAATTGGAAAAAATAAAAGACTTAAAAGTCACCATGAAAACCATAAAAAACCACCAAAAAACACTTTAAAACGACTTAGAAAACCGCCAAGGAAAAACTATAAATTAGGTTTTAATAATTTTTTTGTATACATTATCTACAATATTAACATGTTTACTATAAATATTTTCTATGATAAATTTTATTTTTAATTATTTTATGTTTTAAAGTTTTTATTTCAAGATTTTAGCGAAGTGAATTTTCAAAAGGCAATTGTTTTTTTTCATTAAAAATGAATTTTAAATTTCAAACATATATGCCCAACAAAATTTAAAAACCAAAAACAATTAAACTATAGAACTCCAATAAACAAATAAATTAGGAATTTTAAATTGACATAATGAATATGGTTGCTCATGGTAAACCTCTATTAAATCAAATAAGAAATTCTATTTCATTTTTATTTTAAATTTAAATAAATTGTTTTTAATGATAAATATAGTAATTTGTTTTATAAATTTAATTGTACTTAATTAAATTTAGGAAATTTCTTCTAATTTATTTTATTAACCAAACTATATATATATATATATATTAGATATATATATATATATATAACTATATATTATATAATGAACTAAATATACATACTCATAAACTTTATCTATATTACACACACACAACTAACTAGACAGATAACATAGTTATAGTTTATAACACATTTTTCTCTCTCGACACACCACATATATATAATATTTAACATAGTTTTATCATTAATTCAAATAATGGATTCTTTCATAGTTTAACTCAGAATGCGGTGATACTCAACAACTTTTTTAAGAGACGAGTTGATCTATAAACTGTAATTTTCCTTGAAATTTTCATTACTCATATTCTCATATTCATTTAATATAATGATACATGATAACTAGATATGTCTTAGTACTCACCCTTATTAAATTTATTAGTTGAGTAATGATTTTGTAACTTACACTTCCTATAAAAAAATTAACTATATAATACAACATAGCACAATTGTATTATATGTGTGTGTGTGTGTGTGTTTAAGTTTCAACAAGTCATCATTGATACATACATTAAATCCATGATGAAAAATATGTTTAAAGTGAATATATAACCATTTTGACTCTTTTCTAATTTGTATCATACCGTTTCATTATGTAGTGTGTCACACCAAAAATATAGTCTTCATGTTCTTGCACCTAGTACATGTCATGTGTCAAAATAAAACATTATAAGGACTTGCCTTATGGAGTATTTCATTGGCATGAAGTAGTTTTTTCGAATAGGTTTATTTCAATCTTTTTCATATATCTACATATTTATTCTCTATGAATAAAATGCATTATTTATAAATGGGAAAAAGTTTAAGTTAGATTTTCAAGATCACATTTTTCAATTTTGTTTCCATGGAACTCAATACTTTGGTTGATAATATATCAAAATAGTGACTATATTTAGTTTAGGACTTTAGCCTAGATTATTCTACTTGAGTTTATAAATGTCTTTTTTGTCAGTTCATTCTTTCATTGTCAACATTTTTTATTGGATTAGTTTATATGTATTAAATGTAATTTGCAGAGCCATCTCTCATACACCCCCCAACCATATCCTATTGGAGTTTTGGGGGATATGTTATACATGGTTGGGCTAGATCACATAGCCATACTAGAGTGTTTGTTCCACTCATAGATCCAAGCTATGAGACAAGTTAGAGTGTCATAGGCATTGTTTATGTCTCTGTTGATGATCTTGCTATAGACAATGGACCTTCTTTACCTGTTGCAAGTATCCATCTTGCATTTTAAATCTTCTTTAAACTTTATGTGTTTATGTCTCAAAATTGTGTTTATTTTTTAAATCATTCTCAATTGATGTGTTTGAATTTAATGTATATTAT
>APFE030535343.1:0-56101 GCA_000404065.3 Pinus taeda | reverse complement strand
AAACCCCTCAACAACAAAGGCGTCCCCTTGAAGCCAAAACAACTCTGATACCAAATGTAGGTTTTAACCCCGTACAGAAATTACCTGCATACGAATTCTAAATCATAGGAAAAATAAAAAATACGAGAGCATAACACATAAAACACATATACATAGAGATTTCCCATTGGATCTCAAAACTGAGACTACCAGCTTGATTTTTCATTATATTCCTTTCAATGTTACAATACATATTTATACATGCCTAAGCGTCCAATACCATGGACCGAAAAACCCTCGCGTCCAAAACCATGGACCGAAAACCATAGGTAGGTTCACCCAACCTAATATAGGGTCCAAAAAAAAATTTCTCGGGGCGCCGCCCCAAACCCCCCGGACAGGGGGGGCTGCCGGCCCCCCTATGACCCTCCCGCTGCGCAATCGGCGCAACGAAGGGGGGGCTCCGCCCCCCCTCTAACCCCCTGGTTCACTACATAGGTTAGTCGTGGAAAGAATATAACACAACCCAACAACAATTAGGGACTCTACCGGCAACATTGATTATATTTAATGGTTTTGTTCATCCTATTGATCCTTCTTGGCATATGTTGGGATTTGGACACCACCTTGAAACAAATCTCAATAATGTTCCTAAATTTGTTTCTTTTGTCTGGGAATGCTCTACTACAAAGGATTGTTAGGCATGCATTTTCATTACGTAGTTATAAAAAATAATGAAGCAACATCAACCCATTGTTAATGGATACTCCTAATGTTTGGTGACTATGCCTTTCTAAAACCTAAAATTAACATGAACTGTATCGGAGCATAAGAAGATGCCACTAGGTGCCTTGTTGTCAGCAATATCAATGAATCTACAATTACAGTGGAAGAAAACAAGAGTTCATTGTTTTTCTGTTTTATCCTCAATACTTAGGACCAATTTATTATACATATTAATGTTTGAATGTATATTGAGTTTCCATGTTTTTTTAATGCCTTAGGAATTCCATAGTCCCCATATTACTAGATAGGATGCATCAAAATAAATATGTAAGGTAGATATTACTCTCCCCAATTTATTTGTAAAAGAATTTACTCTTGCACATGTGCTTTCTACGTAGACCTAGTAAGATGGACACATTGTTTTCCAAGTAGTTAAATGATTTTTTCCTTTACCAATATTTGCTACTTCTTTCTTATTTACATATAACCTGAACAATGATGAGTGTGATAATTGATTTTGTATACTCGAGTTAAAAAAAAAAAAAAAATTGGAAAATTTGCAAACAAAAAATGAGTTTCATGGTAAAATAATATTCTACATTCCATGCTCCATACATACATTATATAAGTTCACAATGCTTGGCGCCAATTGCAATCATTACTACCATGGATAATCTCTACATGTTACAAATACAAATATACCCCATATTGAATCTAAACAAACAAATCCAAAAAAAATGGTTCTTTCAAAAGTTTAATTCTACGCTGAATGCAATTAATTCCATAAACTTAAAAAGGATTTGACTAAACAAAAAGTAAATAAAAAATCAATGATTACTTATAAATATTATATACCAAAACATAGCAGAAAGGACTAAACCTTTCAATGGACCATGATAAATTTATACATCTTAGACCTATAAATACTACTTTGTCATCCAACAAACATTTGATTCACTGGATTAACACCCTAGCCAATGTAAATGCACTTTACTGGGGTACGTCCCCAAACCATTCTCTAGACAAAGTGTAAAAAGATTAAAAATAAACCTAATGAAAAATCCACTTTACCGAGGTATGTATCCAAACCATTCTCAGGGGAAAGTGTAAAAAGATTAAAAATAAATATATCTTTAATGGTATGCTTATTAATATATTTACCGAAATGGAAAACTCCTGATATAACAAGAAGATACAACACCATAATCTTCCCCGTTGGCTATGAAAACCAACAAATTTAATTTTTCCACTATCATCATACATGCAACGGGCTATAAATGTGGTACGGAGTATGACGATGTGTTGCTAATGCATGCAGAGGGGATGATTAATGTCGTGGGGAGAAGATGCTAAGAGGAGAGAGAAGGGAATGTTGTTGAGGTGCGGAAATCGAAGAAAAGGTACTGTCATCTTAGCCATACCCAAGTCGGTATTGTTGCCACGACAAATCTCTTCCAACATATGAGCTTGACATTCCACATTTTATCCATGGGAGGGGAGTTATTCGCAGAGGAATGCATTACAATGTAACTAGTAGGTTATGGATACACAATGGATACAATTAACTGTTATACATATAACTCACCTCTCAATGGGAACTAATTGCCATAGATCATGTTTTGTTTGAGCTATCCAATCCCATTCGATTGTGACTTATGTTTAAACATTGAACATTTTTTAATCCTATATATTGCAGGAGTTATTGATTGCATTAAACCACAATGGTTAGATCTTGTCAAATTGTAGCTTTTAGTTAAATTTCAGTGTGCTCTATGGACCAATGATCAATATGACAGACCACCATTTGATCTCATCGAAATTTATCTTGCTTTTATCCTCCTTACACCTCCCATTATCATATGGAATGCATATCATCGATTGTATTAGCCTATAGCTAATGGATGACCTCAAAGTGCAATTCTATGCTAAATTTTGATTTTTTTGCATGTCCCAAACAAAATATAATTTTCTTATCATGCACAATTACTATGATAAAACTAGGCATATTTATTCGTCACTAAATTGACTTCTTATTCGTGAAAAAATCTACTGTTAACATTTTTTTTTCTTCCGATAATCTATTTGTTGGGATCCCGATAACCATCATTTAAAATTGCATTTGAAAATCAGGATCTTTAAACACCATTACAACATGAATTTTAAAATATATCTTTCAAATTTGATTACAAGAAATAAAGTGAGCAACACTAGATTCAATTTTATTTATGCATGTGATATGTTGAGCTGAAATATATATATGTGTGTGTGTGTGTGGTGGAACAAAATATTTGTAAATCAAAAAAGGTTCTAAGCACACTTCTTTCCTCTTGAGGTACATTCACTCATCTTAAGTCAAAAAGTGTTCCTAAATAACTATAAAATGACAATATAATCAATTTCTCTAGGCTAACACCTCGCTGGAAAGATAGGAAAAGGGAAGGAAAGGGTTGGGGAAACAAGGAAACATCCAAAAGAAAATACTAATTCCTCATTCGCATTCGGATAAACGAACACTCTATCTTTATTTCTATTAAAAGCTAACAATGAGAATACCTTCCATATTTCCATATTGAACTGAAACTCGACACCCAAGCAAGAAATATATGGATGGGACGAAGGCGATAATGATTCTTCTTAGATATATATGCTCTACATTATATTATGAGGTAGTATAACTTAGTTTTACACCATAAAAATATCAAATTTAATAATTTAGTTTAAGTGAAAATAAAATCAATATTTATAAATTATCTTATTATTATGAATAATTCGAATATAATTAATTAGAAAAACCAATTATATATTTATTACAAAATTTTACAAATGAACAAATTTGTTATAAATTAATAAAAATAGGATTATATTAATATTAAAAATATATTGAATAATTATTAACTATTTATTTTTTCGTATTTATTTAAAAATTCAATATTAATTCTAAAATCATATATAGTCCGCATGTTTCATTTGGAAAAAGGGATCAACTTGAATCACATAACAATACACACATGCATAGATTATAAAATAATCTCTTATTAAACAATAATCATGTGCATAATTTTCCATAACAATTACAATAGTACACATCAATATGATCCACATAAAATACCATAAAGACGATATTACACATATGCATAATTAGCCCAAAAAAGACAAAATAGTACACATAAAATTTCATACACAAAATATTAGGAGGAACATCATACTGGAGAACCTTGAGCACTCGACCCACAAAATATTAGGGGCAACATCGTACTAGAGAACCTCGAACACTCTGGTGACGTGAGAGATACACAATCAATACGCCATCTACAATGTATAGGTCGACTAAGTAATCCTATTTTGTTGTAAAATTACGAAGTTTTCTAATCCTGAAATTTTCACTATACACCTAAAACCATAAGCACATATTATTTTCCTTCCATATAAACAAACCAAGAACCCCTAATATTGAATAAGTTCCTACTTTCACATTGCGATAAGGATTCGAGGTGGAGCATTTGAAAGTATTATCGCATGCTAAGAAACATGTTATCCAACATCAACACATCTTTTGGCTCCAACATCAAATTTAAGCACTCTTCATTTACTACAGTCTTAAAATCATCCACATCTTCACCAAGAATATCACAATCATCTCCCATTAACAGTGATTGGTTTCTGTTACCTCCATCATAACCCATAATGTTTTTAAACCAAACATATCCCTTTGTATCCCTCATACGCTCTGATAGCCTTGTTGGGGTTGTTATCACTCTAAAGTTTCCCTAGGGTTGTCATGTTGTGTTCAAAGAAATGATAGAGGTAACCACAAACCCACTTTTGAGATCAGGATCTAGCCTTCCTAATGGTCAGAAAGGTCTCTCTCTTAATGATTTAACTTTGTTGAGTTAATTGATTTTAGGCTTGATTGGGTTTTGATTTGATTTGGTGATGGAATCACTGATTCAAATGGATAGATAAACGTCTTTTTACCATTGGGACATGGAGTCCAAATGTCAAGAAAACAAGACTGAATCAAGTTCTAAAGATAGTGTTCATAGGGCAATGAAGCTGAATAAATTCAGATCTTTTAGGCTAAATGGTGAAGTGGTTTTTCAATCAAGCTCAAGGAGAATTTAAAGATTCCTCAAACTAGATAATGAGGGAAATGAAAGAGGTCAATCGAAACTAGGGAGTAATGAAGAATTCCCTACTCTGGATATCAGAAGAAAACATAAAGAAGAATATATGTTCAAGACAGAGTGTACTTAAAGAAATTCTGCAATAACATTCCAGTGATTTCATTCAAATTGGAAACCATGTATGTATGTGAAATACTTAAGAAAATAACAATTTCACAAATGAAATATACTTCACTAAAGTGGCCTGACACATGAATCTTGTAATGCAATGCCTCTATTACTCAGTCCAGTCTGCTAACTTGAAAATGTCTACAACAGACCCTCAGGTTTTCAGATCAATATAACTATAGAAATGTTCAGCAATCCGCCCTCCATACTTCGAATTATGAAGTATTTATACAAAAAACTGTTACAAAATATCCTAAACTGTTTTAGGAATTATTCAAGGAAAATAAAATATCTTCATGCAAGAAGATATAGACACCTAGGAGACTAAAAGGCTAGTTGTCCCTTCTTTTACTGATTTTGTTGTTTGTTATTTTGATCTTTTGCAGCTTTCTCTCTTTGGTTGTTTCTCTATGATGGCTATCCTTTTACTCTACCTTTTGACTGATACTCTTTCATCTTTGAACTCTTGTTTTCATCTGATACTCTTTGACTTAAATGATCTGCTATTTTACCTTCACTGGTGTGTATTAACTGTTTACATTACATTTTTACAGTAAATCATTCAACCTTTCCCAAGTCTCTACATCTAGTAATTTAAAATTTACCATTCTTCTATAGACTTCAATAGTTTCTGTATATTTTGCAAAGGTAGGCTTGTTTACAAAAGGATGCTTTACCTCATGCTAGAGGTAAAAGTGGTTCTCAAAAGTCTGGTAAAGGAATTTTCCTGTAGGAATCCCTTTCATGGAGGAATTGTTGGCTTTCTCCTTTGCCACTTCTCTAATTCTCTTATCATAGTCTTCATGTGGCATCAAACTATCATATCACCAATGGGTTAGGTAGACCTTTCTGCCGCAAAGCATCAAATTTCACCATAAACCTCGCTATCTCTAGCTCCATTGTTTGACACTTCTCCTCAAGCTCTATCATCAGGTTCCTCTTGGTGATTACCTTCTTTACCTCTATTATCGTCCCAGTTCTGTCAGTTATTCCAAGATCCTACAATTCATACATTTTCTTTGATTTGAAGAACCAGATTATTCTTGAGGCTTCTTCTCGCATATTTCCAAGTTCGGCTCTAACCCTTTGAATTGCCTCACCATCCCCCTTGACCAAATCGTTTTGCTCAAATATTACCTGTATAGATGGACAAATTTCATTGACTGAGTCAATGAAATTGGCCCATCAAAGTTGATTTTCTTGGGCTAGCGTCTCTTTTAGTGTTAATTATTTCTCCAACTTTTGAATCCTTTCATTCAACCTATTTGACTTTTGCATCTCATTCCTATGCATGCTTTGAGCAAGTTGCTTTTCATCCTCTAGAATTTTTATTTGTTCCTTAAGTATATTTATTTCAGTGGTTTGGATGGACATATCCTCCATGGCTTTGACCAGTTTAGATGCTTCATCACTAGGATGAGCTGTTGTTGTTGTTGAACATATTGTTGATATAGTTGCTGATGCAATTGTAAGTGTTGTAGCTACTGGAGCTGTTGTGGCAGTAGCTATTTCAATGCTGGCATGTTTCTCCTATACTAACTTGTCCATTTAATTCTCCATTTCTTTTAATTGAGCATTTAACTGGAGAATGAGGTCCATCATCTTATATTTCTGGCTTTGGCTCTCTAGAACTTCCTTGGTCTGTGGATGATCAAAAGGAGGCAACTTCAGTTTCCTCTTCAATGCAAAAATGTCTTCATTCTTCTTTTTTATGAACTTTTCTGCAGCCTTGATGTCATTTGGATTATATCCAATCTCAATAACCAATTCATCTAATTACTTAATTTGATTATCCTTTTCTTGTGAGGATGCCTTGTCTAGCTTAAACTGTGTTGTGATGTTCTCTAGAGAATTTTGAATATTCTATACAGTCATAGCCTTGTTTGTCATTGTTGAGTATATAATTTTTCTTGCTTGCTTATGAAATTCAATCTAATCTATGGGATGAACATCCCTAGCCAAAACTTCAAATTTTGTCTTTTTGTAATCTGCTGATGACTTAGGTTGTTGTATTGTGGGCTGCAAAAAGTTCATTTGTATTTTACCTGTTTTAATGTCAAAAGAAATAAGTAACCTATTCTAATTGCTAGGAGTCTGTTTGAAATATTGAGCATAGGTTTCAGATTTCGATGCCTCATTTCTCAACTTGATCTCTTTATACTTCTCCTTTATGTCTTTTTCCTTATCCACTGGTTTTCTTGATGATGAGACCTCAATGTTAAGCTATTTTTTAATACGCTGAATATTAGAGGTGGAAGGCCAATGAGTTTCCTCTGAAATTGTTGGAGCTGTGTTCTCTCTGAGCACTATACCTGTATCAATTATTTGAAGTGTCTCAATTGTCTAAACTATCTCTTCTTGATCATTTACAGGATTTAGCTTAGGCTTCTACCTGTACATGATTTCAAATATGTCATGTTTTGTATCTATGTTTGAGCATGAACCTTCTTCCCTGGTCCTTTTTTCATTTTTGTCCTACAGGGCTAGAGCATGCAGAATGGAACTAGTAACTATCTGTTTCTCTAGATCTATTCAGGTATTTTCTAACCACTCTGACTGGTTGGCATATTTTTCAATGTCTGGCCTAGACTCACGCATGAAAGGGCTCAATTTAAACTTGAGCCTTAGTTTATTTATGACTCCTAAAGGGTCATGCTTCCATTTGAAGTTGTTACTCAACTTCATTTCCTATAAACAATTTTCTGCTTCTTTTCCAGCCTCCCTATTATTGCAGATAAAAGGACCAAGCTGGTTTTTTATTTTGAACTGTGTTTTCTTCCTAGCTGATAGAAAATTCACATCATTTGAGTTTATGATCTACCTAATATACTCTAATGCAAATATTCTCATGGGGATATATTTGGGCAGCTTATAGGGAGTGAGCTGGCATCCATACACCCTAATTTGAGTGTGGTCCTGGTATAAATTCCAGTCTGCTATTCTACTATTTTTAGACAACTGCAAAACTCTCTTTATCTCATCATTGATCCTGGGTTGATTGCTACTGCTTAGCATATTAACAATTGGATGAACAAAGGAATCAGTGAACTCCTTGTAGCTGAAAATAGTGGAATATATTTGGATTAAGGGTGTCCAAAAGATGAAAGATCTAAGATGGCCCTTAGTGTCCAACTTTTGGATGTTTACTGGAAACCTGTCTGATTGGAAATATAGGAACATGTGGAACAACGTTGAAGAGTATTTGAATACTCTTTCATTTGGCAATCTGATCAATTGATCATGGATTATGTCTGCTAAGAACTGGGAAAAATTGAAAATTGTAGCCGGAGGCTTGCCTGGGAAAAAAATAGAGAGGAAAGCAAGTATAGGCTCATCTAGATGCTCATCAGTGGCATATCCTAGAATACAAGAGAGCATGGTTACAATTTGTTTGGCCCTCTCAGAGAAAATGGTGGCAGAGTATGGAGGACTGTTTGTAGGGGTATGAGCCTCTTCTAGGATGAAAGTCTAAAAAATTTGAGACCTCTTAGGCAAGTCCAGCTTTAAGTATAGTTCAAGTAGTTTTTCAATAGAAAATGGGGTTCCATTTGGCTTTGGCTAGATCTGCAACATTTGGTTTATTGACTCTGCAGTGATTGTAAACAAAATTTGCTGGTTAGGAGAGACTGTGGCTCTTTGGCTTGGGGTATAGTAGAGTTGGCATAGGTGGATGGTTTCAGGGAACTGATATACCTATGGAAACAAGTATTTGAGCAAATTTGATTCCCATAGATGAATGTGATCATTTTGGTTTAGGAATTTATCTTTACTCCAGTAGTGGAGTTTTAACAGATGGCTAGGGAAAATAATGTCTTTGATCTAGAAATCTCTGTCAGCCAATGGGAGGTGGTCAATATCGAGGTGAGTATTTTGCAGGCGTTTTTAATTAAAAATGCTTTGGGAAGCCATAATTTTGTTTATTTTATTGAATTAATATTTCTCTAGCTTTAGGAGTAGCGTTAGGAGCTCTGGAACAATGGGAAGGGTGAATATAGTCTGTAGAAAAGGGTTTATTTAGATGCACAGTAGGTTTCTTTAGTTTGGAAAGGTTTTTAATTAATTAAATTAATTAACCTTTATAAACACTCTACAGAGCTTAAGTAGAGGACCTTTTTGGTTCTTTGAAGAATACCTGGAAAAACGAAGATTAGGTGTGCAGTCAGGGTTCTATGGTAGCAGCGGAGGCTTTCTGAGGCTTGAATGGTCTTTATGTTGCTTGAAATTGGAGTCTACAATGTCTTTTGGTTGTAAATGGGTTAAAATGGTTGATCAAAGTTTTCCGAGCATTATAATTGGTTGACAAAGGTTCTTTGCAACAGAATAACAATGAAAAGGTTAAAAAGGGTGGCTTTTTGGTTTTTAACCAACAACGGTCAATTTTGAGCATGAAATTAATGTGTGAATAGTAGGTAGTTTCATCCTACGCGGGGAGGCGGTATTATTTCTTATCGCACCACTTTTGAGTGTAGGGTGGTACTTTTTGAGAGCACATGATATAACTTGGGGCTGACACGTAGCAAAAAGGTGATCAGGAAAAACCACAAATCAATCATGCTTTTGAGATCTTAACAGTCAGATGATGGGAGCGCGCGATATGGTTATGGGCTACCGGATATGGAGGTGGGTAATCAGAGGGCTTTCGCATGGTAGAGTTGTGAGAGATAAGTTGAGGATTGATTGGTGGGGTCCAAGGATAAATGTTGCAGCGGGTTAAATATATACAAAGGTTTTGTGAGGGTCGAGGATTTATAAAGTGGGGGGTTTGAAATATATAAAGTGGGACTATAGGCTAAAACAATATAATGGTTGACTTAAAAGGGTATTGGGGAGGGTTTTTCAATGCGGCCCAATACATTTAACTTTGTAAACTTAGGATAAGCGGGTTTTAGTGGGTTTATAAGGGAAAATGAGATGAAATAAGGGGAAAGGTAAAATGAAGGGGTAGGGATATTTTTATAAGGGGAAATGAAGAGGGAAGGGTCATTTGGAACCAAGAGGGGAAAAAAATTAGGGAATGAAAAGTAATGAAGGGGTAATGAAGGTAAATTAATAATTTATACATGTAAGGGGTTTAATGCAATGAGAGGAAATTATTGAATGAACTTTATAGATTTTTATGGTAAATACCACAAAGTAATATACAACTTTTGTGAATGTCCTTTCTCTTTGATAATTCATGCTGCACATGAAACAAGATCAAGCATGATGAAGGTGTATTTGAGCTAGCAACCTTATGCATTCCAAAACCTCTTTTACCTACCCTTTATTTATCCTAGCATTTTCTCTTCATTTATTAGGTGCATTTGAGCTTGCTGACCCTTTATTTCTTTTTCTTTGACAATAAAACCATCTAATTCTAACCTTATAGATTATAATGGCTAAACTGATGAGATCATTATTATTCTCTACCTAACTATTGATCTTCAAAGATTAAACAGTTTGTCTAGATCTTTATTTCTCTATCTATCAGCATGAAATTTAAAGCATGAATGAATTAAGATTAAACTATTTTACCTTCATGGATTGTCGCATTTTTGACAAGATGCACACAATCTTATTTTGCAAAGGCAAAGTAAAAAGTAGTGGCATTTCAATTTACATCACATTCAAAATATATTTTGTATCTCTTTTTGGTGGGGTCATATTTTATTTTCTTTTTTGATCTTTTTCTTTTAGTCCTTTGCTTTTTCTTTTAGGACTTACCCTCTTTTCATTTTTTACTTTTAATATGGGAAAACATTTTGTAGAAAGAAAAATTATGTACAATATTACAAGACTAATCATAGCCAATTCAAAATTATGAATTCTATTATTATAGGACCCTAACAGTGGCTCCACATGGGGATGGCATTTCCTAGTGAAATTTCAAGAACTTTAAGATCAGTAGACTTTGAAACTTTTACTGTGGTTTCCTTGTAACTGCTTCTCTGTGATCTTATTTATTCATACATATGATGTTGCACCTTTCAAAGCTTAGGGCCTTCTCTTCAGGATTCAACCTCAAAAGATAATCATCCAATCCAATCTAAACTTTGCAATGTTATGTACAATGAGGAAAGTAAACAAATGAAATAATGTTAATCTGGGGACAAGTCATGCTTCAGCATTCTACCATTGACTGGTACACCTGGTAGATCTGTTCCATCTAACTGCTTCAAGAAAAATGCATTGTTTTCTCTATAACCATAAATCATATAAGGGCCTTGCCATAGGAAATCAAATTTACCATGTTTACCCTTTTATCCTCTTCTAGAATTCCATTTAAGTACTTTGTTGCCTATGTAAAAATCATCATCTTTGGTTTCCTTGTCAAAAATCTTTTTGATTTTATCTCGGATCACTTGGGATTTGACATAGACTTCTTCCCTGGTTTGCTGCAAATGTATTGTTTGATTTATCCTCCTTTGTATATCATTTGATTCTACCTACATTTCTTGAATCATTTTCATTACTGGTACTCCTAAAGAGGATGGAAAAACAACATCCATTCCATATACTAGTTGATAAGGAGATGTACCAATGGACCCTTTTGTAATGAGTCTATCTGCCCATAAGGGATTAACTAACTTTTTGTTCTAGGTCTTCTTATTGTCTTCTAACAGTTTCTTGATGATATTAACAAGGCTTTTGTTTGAGGATTCTGCAAGCCCATTGCCTTGAGGGTAATAGACAGTGGAATGGCCAAGGGTAATATGATATGTGTTACAAAAGTCTACCATTTTCTTAGATTTGAAAGCAGTTGCATTATTAGTAATGAGTTTTTGTGGGCATCCAAATCTTGAAAGCATATTGTTTTCAAGGAATGAGATGATGAAAGAATCAGTGGCTTGTCTAGAAGGGATAGCTTCTATACATTTAGTAAAGTAATCAGTGGTTGTCAAAATCCATTTATGTTGGGCTGAGGAGGATGGGTGGATTTCACCAATGAAGTCTAGACCCCATTACTGAAATGGCATTTCTATGGAGATGGGTTTGAGGGATAATGGAAAGAGTTTCTTCTTTCCTTCAAAGGTTTGGAATTTATGACAGGAGGTCACATATTTATTGACATATGCAAAAAGGGTGGGCCAATAAAATCATGCCCTAAAAATATTATCAGCGGTTGTTTTCCAATATATGTGTCCCTCACAATGTCCTGCATGAAATTCTTGCATAACATTTTCAGCGTCATCTTTTAATAAAGAATTTAACAAAATGCCACCATTATCTTTCCAAAATAAAGCTTTGTCTATGATACAATATTTCATTGATTTCATTTTCAAGAACCTACCTTTAGTTCTAGATAAACCAGGAGGAGCTTGTAAATTTAGTAGAAAAAATATGATATCTGTATACCAAGGTGAATCTAAAAAAGCTTCACTGATCTGTGGAGTCGCAATCTCTTCTTGAACATCTAGAGCACCAATGAAATTTATATCTAAGGACTGATAGTTTGATTAAGCCATAAGTTTAGCTAAACCTTGGCCTTTGATTAGTTTTATAGGCTTTATTTCAATATCATATTCCAAAATAGTGGCAATCCATGTTCCTCTCTTTCCTTCAGGCCCATCTCGTGTTAGAATGTCCTTTACTATTGAATTTGGAACATATGCAATGATGTGTGAGTATAAAATTTACACTCTGAAATCTTTAATAGCCTTCACTAATTAAAGTTCTTATTTTTCCATTATATTATACTTTAGTGTAGCATCTCCCAAAGATTTGTTGAAGAAGGCAATAGGCTGCTCAAAACCCTGATCATTCCTTTGCAACAAGACGACTGCAATAATGTGTTCTGAAGAAAAGGAAAAAATTATAAAATCTTTTTTGAAATCAGGACTTATGAGGATAGGTGTTTTAGTAAGGGCTTCTTTGATTGCCTCAAAATATTTCTTAGCCTCTACTATCCACTTAAGTGTTGAATCGTTCTTTAACATGTTATTCAATTCTCTGATTAGTTCTACTAGGTTAGAAATGGATCTTATAAGAAAAATTATTTTACCTAAGAATGATTGTAATTCTTTAATGTTCCTAGGGTGATTCATGTTTAGGATTGCCTCTAGTCTAGTTGGATCAATTCTAATGCCCTCTTTTAAAATTATGTGTCCCAAGACTTTACCTTCTTCCAGCCCAAAGAGTGTTTTTTTTGGATTCAAAGAAATGGAAAATTTTCTACATCTAATAAAAAATATTCTCAAATGATATATGTTCATTATCTGATTTGGAAAACATTGTGATATCATCTCGGTAAAAAACTAAAAATTCATGGATTTCTTTTTCAAAATCTATTTCCATTGCTATTTGGAATGTTGCTCCAGCATTCATCAATCCAAAAGGCATCTTCAAATACATGAAAGTACCGCAGGGAGTCGTAAATGCAACCTTTTCTTGATCTTCTGGCTGAACTAGGATTTCGTTGTATCGAGATAATCCACCAAGTAATGAAATTCTAGATGACCCTACTACCCTCTAGAGAATATGGTCCATTTTTGGGAGGGGATAGTTATCCTTTAGTGATAATTTGTTCAAGTTTCTGAAATCAACACAGAGTCTTATTTCTCTCGTTTTCTTTCTTGTGGTGACTAAAATAGAGATCCATTCTAAATATCTAATTGGTGCTATGATTTGTGCCTCATACATCCCTTTTACTTCTTTTTTAATTAATGGCATAAGAACTAAATTAATTCTCCTAATATTTTGTTTAAAGGGTTTCTAATATTCTTTGATAGGTATTTTATGTTGAATAATATTGGTGTCATAAAAATTGACGTCTTCATAACTCCATGCAAAGACATCTTGAAATTCTTTAAACAAACTTATTTATTTCAACTTTTCAACTAGAGGTAATGCTTTGGATAATTTAATAAGCTTAGGTTTCTATTCTGTTCCTAGGTCACATTCTTCTGTGTCTGATCTTAAAGGCTCCATTTTTGGTTTTTTAGCTACATCATTTGAATCAAACAAATCTTCTAATGGGACTAATCACTTAGGCAAAAGGTTATTTTAAGGTTTAGAATATTAGAATCATCATTAATTATTTCTTCTCTTTCTACTTTTTCTAAGTTATCTTTTTCTACTTTAGTGAATTTAGTGGGTTTATCTAAAAAATTTATATCTATCTCACCATCTATGATGTCATCTACTATACAATCAGTATCTATGTTACAATTTTGGAATTCTCCCTCAGCATTCATAAAATCGTAGATTTGAGAATCTTGGGAAAAAATCTGCCAATATTTCAAATTATCAGGTACAACAGGCCTGTGTCTTACCTCTGTAGTGTATTGGTGATTGGGCTTAAAGGGTAATCTGAAAGTGCTAGAAAAAGTATCCAAACTATGAGCTTGCATGTTCTGTTTCCTAAGAATAACAACAAAATCAATTTCAAGAAGTCCTTTAATCAGATCTAGAACAATTTCTCTGTATTGGTTAAGTCTAGGATTATTCAAAGAATAGTCTCCTCTAGTTTGTTTTATGAACAATTTAGAGTCTCCCATGATAGAAACTCTCTTGGCTCCAAGATTTCTTACAATTTGCAATCCTAAGATTAAAGCTTCATACTCTACCATGTTGTTTGTGAATTTAAAGTTAAATCTAAAGGCATGACCTTCAGAATGATTATTTTCCCAAACTCTTGCACCTGCTCCTAATCTGTTCACTGAACCATCAAAGTCTAAGTGCCACCTAGATTCATGAAATATATTTTCATTGTCAGCTTCTTTATGTTCTTGTTTGACAACTGTGTTATTGTCCTTTTCAGTGTCTAAATTACATAAAATGAAAGAATCTATATCAGAATGTACAAAATAAATATGATAGTTCTGTGGTTTATCTGTACTACTGACCATGTATTCCATTATAGTTTCTCTATAAAGCTTTTTGGGCTAAGAAAATACTAAAATTGTGGCATAATACATGTCTAACTGTAGAGATCCCTGCAATGTTTCTCCCCGTGAGTGAGATAATAACATTCCATACTTTGGAGGGATGTCAACAACTACAATATCCATGACAACACTCTTCCCTGGGTATTTAACTAGAGTGACACACAAGTCTTTTATTAGGCCCAGACACTTGACTTTACTAGAATCAAAAGAGAAAAGATCTTTGTATGGTCTGGTTATATCTAAATCCAATGTTTCCATGATTGATTAAGGAATTAAATTGTGAGATGCTCCTAAATCGAACATAGCATTGTGTAAGATTTGATCATGAATAGTCAAGCTAATGTTGAATGGAGAAACACCACTTTGTTCATGTTTTCCATTTACCTCAGGAATAAAGATTAATTCTAGTTGGTCATCATTTAGACTAACGGAGTCTTCTCCTTCATCTATATTCAATGTTTCAGTGATCTAGGCTTTGCAAGAATCATTTTTGACCAATTTTGTTAAAGGAGCTGATATTTTTAATTTGGAAATTTTAATTTCGATATTAAATGGAGTCTATGATTTGCCTAATTGAATGACTTCCTCCTTGGAAATTGGGGTTTGTGTGGTCTTTTCCTTCTTGTGTTTAGTTGGTAATTCAATTTATGTTTGGGTGTCCAGTGTTTTACTATTTTCAATTCTTTGTTGTGGAAAAGTTTAGGAAGTAGTTTAAATCGGAATAGCATTTGAAGTTTGGAAATCCTTTGAAGTTTTAACAGTAGTATCTGTAATTTCTACAATTTTTGGATTGGCTACAATCTTTGGAGTGAAAATTTTTGGGTTTCCCTAGAGAGAATTTGTAGTACTTTGGTTGCAAGAGCTCCCACTGTTTTCTTCGTCTGAGTTTGGACAATTTTATTAGTAGGGGATTCTGCATTTTTCTTACTCCTAAGGTTATATTGCTTATGAACTTCATTAATAGCAAATTCCTAACTTTGTTTATAATCAAAGGACTCTCCAGATTGTAGCTTTAATTGTTGTAAAATGCATAATTCATGTTCTTCTTGGGTAAGAAAAATATTATTACCATCATTTATTCCCATTAAGTTAATCTGGGTGTTTTCTTCTTCTTCATTTGGTGAGAAATTTCCACATAGTTTTCTTGGAAAGGTGGTCTAATCTTTGATTAGGTGGCCCTTCTCTAGGTTTACCAGTTTTGGGATTCTTCCTAAAGTTTGGATTTCTTATTTGAGGACCTTGTTGTTGATTATCCAATTCTCGTTTTCTTTCCATAATTTATAATCTATCCACTAACTTTTCTAAAATTTTAGCCAAAGTATCTATATTAACATCTGAAGTGGATGGTTCTTCCTTAATGGTATCTCTCCTCTCATTGTTCATTCTAGCTCTTTTAGCCAACAAGTTAGCTTCTACACTAACTACATCACTCTGCATTTGTTCTAAAGTTGGAGGGTTTCTTTCTCTCAATTGGTAAGACATATCAGTGTCAAAACCATTAGGGAATTTGATTAGTGCCAAGTCTGGTGGATGTTTGATATTTGTAGGGATTGCATTGTAAATACTGTTAAACCTAGTACAATACTCCTGAACAGATTCATTAGGAGCTTTTCTAATGTTTTCATATTCCGATAATGTCTATAAAGGATTTTTTCTTCCTTTCCCATCTATTAATGAACAATCTATGGAAAGTAGGTAAGTCAAAAATATGACCAGCAGGTAAACCTTTAAACCATTTCCTGACATCTCTTATTATTGTTTGTGCAAATAATCTCATTTGTACATCTTCTTCATCAATTTCATGTAATTCTAAATAATAACTCATTTTATTTACATGTTGTTGTGTAGTATATTGACCAGTACCATCAAAATGAAAGATTTTACTTTGATAGTCTTGGGGCATGGCATGTACTTGAGTTGGTAAGATCAAAGGAGCATATCTGGCAGCCATGGCTAAGATTCTAGATTGGCTAGGAGGTAATGTGGTAATGCTTGAACATGAACTTGAAGGGCTTACAGATGAGCTTGAAGTTCTAGAAAATGAACTTAGAGTATTTGGAGATGGAAATAAAACTCTGGGTTGAAGACGAAGCTTGGGGATGAATGATTTTGTGGAATGAAGTGTAGTGGAAATAATAGATGAGGTTGTACTAAATAAATATGATTTACAGACTCTGAAGGAATGGTAGAAGGCTTAGGAGTAGCAGCAATTAGGGCAACTAATACAACTGATTATTGAAAATAAGCTTCATCTATGTGTCTTATCAAATTTAAGGTTAAAGCATCAATTTTGTCAAAAGTGTCCAGGACATGTTGACATAAATCAGGATGAATAGTATTCTTCTTTGATTCAATAAATTGAATAAAAGCAGGGTCTATTACAATATCATGGACTAAAGTTTCAGATTTGGTACGAAACAATGGATGCTCAAATGATAAATCAAATTCAAGATCCTCTAAGTTTGATAACTCTTTAGGAAGTGAATTTGCTTTGGTTAGCTGACTAATGCTTTCTTGACTTTCTAATTTGTTGTTTCTTCTCAAGATTTTGTTTGGATTATCAACAATTATATCAGGGTTTGGATCTGGATGTGCCTTGGTATAATATGTTCTTTTGGAAGCCAGAATTTTAATTTTTTAACTTTTTATTGAAACCTTTCACAACCCTAAATGGCCTTAAGGTGCAAAGATGAGATTTAGGATTTCCTTTAAGGTTTATTGAATTAAGGACTCGATTCCCCATTATGGTTGCCACTATGTTATCACTTTCAACTTTCCCTAGGGTTGTCATGTTGTGTTCAAAGAAAGGATAGAGGTAACCACAAACCTAACTTTTGAGATCTGGATCTAACCTTCCTAATGTTTAGAGAGGGCTCTCTCTTAATGATTTAACTTTGTTGAGTTAATTGATTTTTAGGCTAGTTATTTAAGATTGATTGGGTTTTGATTTGATTTGGTGGTGGAATCACTGATTCAGATGGATAGATAAGTGCCTTTTTACCATTTTGCCATGGACTCCAAATGTCAAGAAAATAGGACTGAATCAAGTTCTAAAGATAGTGTAAACAGGGCAAGGTAGCTGAGTAAATTCAGATCTTTTAGGCTAGATGGTGAAGTGGTTTTTCAATCGGGGTCAAGGAGTAGTTAAGGATTCCTCAAACCGGATCATGAAGGAAATTAAAGAGGTCAATCAAAACTAGGGAGCAATGAACTCTGGATATTGGAAGAAAACATAAAAATGAATAATTGTTCAAGATAGAATGTACTTAAACAAATTCTGTAGTAAGTTTCCAGTTATTTCATTCAAATTTGAAAACATTTATGTATGTGGAATAATTAAGAAAATAACAATTTAACAAATGAAAGATACTTCACTGAAGTGGCCCAACACATGAATCCTATAATGAAATGCCTTTATTACTTAGTCCAGTCTGCTGACTTGAAAATGTTTACAATAAACCCTCTGGTTTTTAGATCAATATAACTATATAAATGTTCAACAATCCACCCTCTATACTTCGAATTATGAAGTATTTATACAATAAACTATTGCAAAATATCCTAAATTGTTTTAGGAATTATTGAAGGAAAATAAAATATCTTCATGCAAGAAGATAGAGACACCTAGGAGACTAAAAGGCTAGTTGTCGCTTCTTTTACTGATTTTGTTGTTTGTTGTTTTGATCTTTTGCAACTTTCTCTCTTTGGTTGTTGCTCTACATTGGTTGTCCTTTTACTTTTCCTTTTGACTAATACTCTTTCATATTTAAACTCTGTTTTTCATCTAATAATCTTTGACTTAGTTGATTTGGTGTTTCACCTTCACTTCTCTGTATTCGCTATTTACCTTGCATTCTTATAGTAAATCATTCAAATGTTTCCATGTTTTTGCATCTAGTAATTTAATATTTACCATTCTTCTATAGACTTCATCAGTTTCTGTATATTTTGCAAAGGTAGGCTTGTTTACAAAAAGATTCTTTACCTCATGCTGGAGGTAAAAGAGGTTCTCAAAATTCTGGTAAAGGACTTTTCCTGTAGGAATCCCTTTCATGGAGGAACTATTGGCTTGCTCCTTTTCCACTTCTCTGATTCTCTTGTCATAGTCTTCATGTGGCATCAACCTTTCATTAATCACCAATGGGTTAAGTAGACCTTTCTGGCTCAAAGCATCAAATTTCACCATAAACTTGGCTATTTCTAGCTCCATTATTTGGCACTTCTCCTCAAGATGTATCAGTAGGTCCCTCTTGGTGATTACCTTCTTTACCTCTATTATGGTCTTAGTTTTGTCAGCTATTCCAACCTCCTGCAATTTATACTTGTTCTTTGAGTTAAGGAACTAGATTATTCTTGAGGCTTCTTCTAGCATATTTCCAAGTTCGGATGTAACCCTTTGAATTGCCTCACCAGCCTCTTTGACCAAATCGTTATGCTCAACTATCACCTATATAGATGGCCAAATGTCATTGACCGATTCAATGCTATTGGCCCATAAAATTTGTTTTGCTTGGGCTAGTGGCTCTTTTAGTGCTAATTCTTTCTCCAACTTCTGTATCATTTCATTCAACCTGTTTGACTTCTGTGTCTCATTCTTATGCATGATTTGAACTTATGCATGATTTGAGCCAGTTCCTTTTCATCCTCTAGAATTTTTATTTGTTCTTTAAGTCTATTTATTTCAGTGGTTTGGATGGACATATTCTCCATGGCTTTGACCAGTTTAGATGCTTCATCACTAGGATGATCTGCTGCTATTGTTGAACATGTTGCTGATGTAGTTGTTGATACAATTGGAAGTGTTGTAGCTACAAGAGCTGTTGTGGCAGTAGATATTTCAATGTTGGCCTATTTCTCCTATTCTAACTTATCCATTTCATTCTCCATTTCTTTTAATTGAGCATTTAACTAGAGAATGAGGTCCATCATCTCATAGTTATGGCTTCGACTCTCTATAACTTCCTTGGTCTGTGGATGTTCGGAAGGAGGCAACTTCAGTTGCTTCTTCAATGCAGCAATGTCTTCATTATTATTTTTTATGAGCTTTTCTATAGCCTTGATGTCATTTGGATTATATCCAATCTCAATAACTAATTATTCTAATGACTTCATTTGGTTATCCTTTGCTTGCGAGGATGCCTTCCCTAGCCAAAATTGTGTTGTGATGTTCTCTAGAGAATTTTGAAGTTTTTGTACATTCATAGCCTTGTTGGTCATTATTGAGTATATCATTTCTCCTACTTTGTCATGAAATTCAATCTGATCTATGGAATGAACATCCCTAGCAAAAACTTCAAATTATGTCTTTCTATAATGTGTTCATGAGTTAGGTTGTTGTACTCTGGGCTGGAAAATGGTCATTTGCATTTTACTTGTTTTAATGTCAAAAGTTGAAAGTAACCTGTTCTGATTTCTAGGAGCCTGTTTGAAATATTGAGTATAGGTTTCAGATTTAAATGCCTCGTTTCTCAACTTGATCCCTTTATATTTCTCCTTTATGCCTTTTTCCTTATCCACCGGTTTTCTTAATGATGAGACCTCAATGCTAAGATGTTTTCGAATACTGTGAGTATTAAAGGTGGAAGGTTGATGATTTTCCTCTGAAACTGTTGGAGATGTGTTCTCTCTGACCACTGTACTTGTATCAATGATTTGAAGTGTCTCAACTATCTCAACTATATCTTCTTCCTCATTTACAGGATTTAGCTTGGGCTTCTTCCTGTACATGATTTCAAATTTGTCATGTGTTGTATCTATGTTTGAGCAAAAACCTTCTTCCCTGCTCCTTTTTTCATTTCTATCCTACAGGGCCGGAGTATGCAGAATGGAACTAGTATCCATCTATTTCTCCAGAACTATTAAGGTATTTTCCAACCACTCTGACTGGTTGGCATATTTTTCAATGTCTGGCCTGGACTCATGCATGAAAGGGCTGAATTTTATTTTGAGTCTTAGTTTAATTATGATTCCTAAAGGATCATACTGCCATTTGAAGCAGTTACTAAACTTCATTCCCTGTAAACATTTTTATGCTTCTTCTCTAGCCTCCCTATTATTGCAGATAAAAGGACCAATTTGATTTTTGATTTTGAACTGTGTTTTCTTCCTAGATGACAAAAAATTCACATCATCTAAGTTTATTATCTGCCTAATATACTCTAATGCAAATATTCTCATGGGGAGATATTTGGGCAACTTATAGGGAGTGAGTTGGCACCCATACACCCTAATTTCAGTGTGGTCCTGGTATAAATACTAGTATCCTATTCTACTGTTTTTAGAGAACTACAAAACTCTCTTTATCTCATCATTGATCTTGGGATGATTGCTACTTCTTAGCATATTAACAACTGGATGAAAAAAAGAATCAATGAACTTCTTTTAGCTGAAAACAGTGGAATATTTTTTGGACTAATGGTGTCCAAAAGATGACAGATCTAGGATGGCCCTTAGTGTCTAGCTTTTGGATGTTGACTGGAAACCTGTCTGGTTGGAAATATAGGATCATGTGGAACAATAATGAAGAGTATTTGAATACTCTTTCATTTGGCAATCTGTTCAATTGATCATGGATTCTGTCTACTAAGAACTGGGCAAAATTGAAAACTGTAGCTAGAGGCTTGCCCGGGTAAAAAATAGAGAGGAAAGAAATTATAGGCTCATCTACATGCTCATCAGTGGTATATCCTAGAGTACAAGAGAGCATGGTTACAATTTATCTGGCCCTCTTAGAGAAAATAGTGGAAGAGTATGGAGGAATGTATGTAGGGATATGAGCCTCTTCTAGGATGAGATTCTAAAAGATTTGAGATCTCTTGGGCAGGTCCAGCTTTAAGTATAGTTCAAGTAGGTTTTTAATAGAAAATGGGGTTTCATTTGGCTTTGGAAAGATCTGCAACATTTGGTTTATTGATTTTGTAGTGATTGTAAACAAAATCTACTAGTTAGGAGAGACTATGGCTCTTTGGCTTGGGATATAGCAGAGTTGGCATAGGTGGATGATTTCAGGGAACTGGTATACCTATGGGAACAAGTATTTGGGCAAATTTGATTCCCATAGATGAATGTGATCATTTTGGTTTAGGAATTTATCTTTACTCTAGCAGTGGAGTTTTAACAAATCGCTAGGGGAAACAATGTCTTTTATCTAGAAATATCTGTCATCCAATGGGAAGTGGTGAATATCCAAGTGAGGGGTTTGGAGGGGTTGTTCATTTAGAATGCTTTGGGAAGCCATAATTTTGTTTATTTATTGAATTAATATTTCTCTGGATTTAGGAGTAGGGTTAGGATCTTTGGAATAGTGGGAAGGGTGAATATAGTCTGTAGAAAAGGGTTTCTTCGGATGCACTGTGGTTTTCTCTAGTTTGGCAATGTTTTTAATTAATTCAATTAATTAACCTTTTATAAACATTGTGCAAACCTTAAGTAGAAGGCCTTTTTGTTTCTTTCAAGAATAGCTGGAAAAACGAAGATTAGTTGTGCAGTCAGGGTTCTGTGGTAGCAGCGGAGGCTTTCTGAGGCTTGAATGGTCTTTATGCTGCTTGAAATCAGAGTCTGCAATGTCTTCTGGTTTTAAATGGGTTAAAACGGTTGAGTGGAGTTTCTAGGCATTAGAATTGGTTACATAGGTTCTTTGCAACGAAATAACAATGAAAAGTGTAAAAGGGGCGGCTTTTTGGTTTTTAACCAATAACAGTTAATTTTGGGCACAGAATTAAAGTGTGAACAATAGGCGGTTTCATCCTACGCGGGGAGGTAGTATTATGGCTTATCGCACCGCTTTTGAGTGTAGGGTGGTATTTTTTAAGATCACACGATATAACGTGGGGCTGCCAAGAAGCAAAAAGGTGATCGACCAAAACCATGAATCTCGCATGCTTTTGAGATCTTAACAGTTGGACGATGGGAGTGCGCGATATGGGTATGGGCCGTCAGATATGCAGGTGGGTGATCGGAGGGATATAGCATGGTAGTGTTGTGAGCGATAAGTCAGGTATTGATTGGCAGGGCCCAGGGATAAATGGTGCGGCAGGTTAAATACATACAAAGTTTTTTGTGAGGGTCAGAGAATTTTAAAGTGGGGAGTTTGAAATATATAAAGCAGGACTATATGTTAAAATAATATAAGGGTTGAGTTAAAAGGCTATCGGGGAGGGTTTTTCAATGGGGCCTGATACATTTAACTTTTTAAACTTAGAATAAGGGGGTTTTAGTGGGTTTATAAGGCAAAATGAGATGAAATAAGGGGAATGGTAAAATGAAGGGGTAGGGATTTTTTTACAAGGGGAAATGATGAGGGAAGGATCCTTTGGAACTAAGAGGGGAAAAAATTAGGGAATGAAAGTAATGAAGGGGTAATGAAGGGAAAGTAATAATTTATACGTGTAAGGTGTTTAATTGAATGAGTGGAAATTAGTGAATGAACTTTATAGAAATTTTAGGGTAAATACCCCAAAGTAATATACAAATTTTGTGAATGTAATTTCTCTTTGATAATTCTTGCTACACATGAAACACATGATCAAGCATTATGAAGGTGTATTTGAGCTAGCAACATTATGCATTCCAAAACCTATATTACCTACCCTTTATTTATCCTAGCATTTTCTCTTCATTTATAGGGTGCATTTGAGCTTGCTGACCCTTTATTTCTTTTTCTTTGACAAGAAAACCATCCAATTCTAACCTTATAACTTCCAATGGCTCATATTAAACTGATGAACAAATTATTATTCTCCACCTATCTACTGATCTACTAATATTAAACGGTTTGGATAGATATTTATTTCTCTATCTATCAACATGAAATTTAAAGAATGAATGAATCAAGATTAAACTGTTTGACCCTCATGGACTGTGGCATTTTTGACAAGCTGCACACAATCTTATTTTGCAAAGGCAAAGTAAAATGTAGTGGCATTTGAATTTGCATCACTTTCAAAATCTATTTTTCTCTCTTTTTGTGGGGTTCATATTTTATTTTCTTTTTTGATCCTTTTCTTTTAGTCCTTTGATTTTTCTTTTAGGACTTACCGTCTTTTCATTTTTTATTTTTAATATGGGGAAACATTTTGTAGAAAGCAAAAGTATGTACAATATTACAAGATTAATCATACTAATTCAAAATTATGAATCATATTATTATAGGACCCTAACATGGGCTGAATAAAAACTCTGTTGATCCATACTCATAACATTAGAAGCTCAAACAACCCATCATCTCCACAACTCTGCTTATCGTTAATTGAAATTCTAAGGTAAGTCTGCCAAATTTTGGCAATGAAAGAAGTGCATCAATTGTCGGCAGGGGTAGTTATTTTAGAAAACCAAACCTACTTTCTTCAATATATATTCAAATCCTAGCATTTTATTTTCCATGTGCTACACAATTCTTTCACTAAGAGCTATCGCAATCTATCCACCCTCGAGAGGTGCAATCTTGTAGAAGAAAAATAAATTAGACGACCACATTTTCATCTACATTGTCATAATAGTAGAAAATAGAAAAATATGAATTTATACTCGAACACTAATGTCTAGAGGATTCGACAATGCAAAAATTACACAACCTAAAATTTAATAACAGTAAAACAGAGATTTTCAAAATAAATATCTAAATTTGATTCATCTTAGCCTAAATATGTCAGTGACATGTCCATTGGTTAATCCACACAATAAAAGTTATAAATTAGAATACTGATCTCAATTTTTTATAAGAAAAAGATTAAAATTTAGGTGAACGCATCTCTCAAGTTCAATCTCAAATAAACTAAATGGTCAACAACTTACCAGTGACATTTCATGGTGGAACTATATCTGCTCGTGTAGCAAAGCCTCATTGGTGGTGTAAACTCTCTCTTCCACATTAGTTCTATAAGAAAAAAACCATATATGCCTACCCTTCCCATCCAAATCCACATTTTTTCTAACAGTGAAACCTCTAAAGAGAAGAGCATTATCTTGATCGTGTTCCAGGAGAGTGATATTAGCTGCGATGTTTCTATAGTGCAGGAGATTGATATTAGTTGGGGTGTTTATGTAGTGTTGAATATACTTTGAACAAAATAACCTTAATTCTAACCAATTGCACACTTCTCATATGTCCCGCAAAACAAATGTGGTAAGAAAAAATGACCCCACTGTGGATGATGAGGCATCTCCAACCTGGCCTGCAAATAATCAATACTTACAATATGTTCATGTGTTACAATAAATATCAACAAGGTGAACAATTGCACAAATCAAGATTCATTTGATAGTTAGAGTAGTGGGATATAATGGTGGAAGAACTTTCAATCGTCTAACAATGAATCTAATAGTGCAGAAGAGTGTAGAGTAGCAGCTAAGGGAGTTCTTCCCAGAGGGAACGCCTTATGGCGTAATTACAATATCTTAATTTTAATTTTAATATTATATTTAACAATAATAATATTAATAATATTAATCTTTTAATTTTAATATATTAATATTAGATTTAATGTGTTGTTTTTTTACATAGTATGATAAAAACAATTATAATAAAACTACATCGAATTCATATTTTCAAATATTACAACTTTGACATGGAAATATTTATGTCTTTAAACATTTTAATATAGCCATAGGATGTGGTTTTTCCTTTTAAATATTTATTTTACAAATATTTAATTAAAATAAATATTAAAATATTTTGGAGTTACACTTTCAATTCTTTGTGTTGAATTGAATTTCTAGTTTTTTATTTATATGGTTATTTGGTTGACATTTTATTATTATTATTATTATTATTATTATTATTATTTATTAGAGATGTTACATACTTGCACATCCTCCTGATACTAGATTGTAGAATGCACCTCTCAGTGCAATTATAACTTCACATTTATTTGGAATTTGTGATATAATATGCTCATGCTAAAGACATTTTAAGATAGTAATTTTTTATAATCAACCATTTTAGTGTTTCACAATGTACATCATGGAAATTTTTTATTATTATCCCTGCCACTCGCAGGTATATCACATTCAATAAGCCTTTGACCATGAATTATTTGTGGTTTGACAAAAAAATTAAAATGCATTTTACAATGTTTACATTATAAAAGAAAAATAATTTATTTTTTTAATTATTTTAATTTTAATTTTCGTTCATTTGATTGGCTTAAATGACTTCGTACTATTTAATAATGATTATAATCCTTGCATCCATGTACGGTAATTAAATCCATGTGTGTGTTTGTATTGAAATGCCTTCAGTTCGGTGTTCAGCGAAGGAGGGTATTTATTAATGTGTGGTTGTAGAAAAACCCTCTTCCTTGCTCAAGGCTAAAACTTCTTCCCTTCCTATACTCATATTTGGTTGTCGATGGGTTCACACATAGTAATATAAAACTAAGATAGAATCGATGTTTTGCAAGTTAAAAATAATGGGTCTTCAAAACTGTCTTTGTTCACCAGTGTTCAAGCACTAACACGTAAATGACAATGAACTAAAAAATATGCATGAAGCATGTAATACTCAACAATAAACTGAAGAGATGTAAGAGATAGGAAAAATCACATAAGTATAACCAGATGATAATAGAGATCACCCATCTTGGGCTATGTCTCTGGGCCTTGCTCTAAATATAATGAGGTTGCTTTATTAAGTTCAATAATTGAAAAATGAGTGTATATATATATATATATATATATATATATGTTAAAAAAAGAAACAAATATCTTGTTGAGTGGTGATGTCTATCCTACAAAGGGACGTTCTCCTATAAAGAACTCTCACTCAGAGTTATTTGTACAATAATGCAAAGAATAATAAAATGTACATGCTCACATCTATTGCTCGGATTCAAAACATACTCAGCATCATCACCATCATCTCATGGATTTGAGACCAAAAATTGTAGACAAGAACGCTTTCCAATGAAGTCTCAACAATATCTTCTCTCAAATTGCGCCATCCGAAGCTCAACTGAAAATCAGTCACTTAAATGATAAAATGAACATGCACAGATGAGATCCTTGTGAAATTTGGAGTATTTTGAGTATATAATTGACTATGTTTCACTCAGGCCCTCTAGGCCCTCAATATGCATTCCTTGTACCACAAATCCTCATCAAAACTACAACAAGGCAATCTCTAATGAAGTGTATGTTTCTGCTGCTTCGGATGGAAAAAATAATACTGCCAAGATATCAAGAAGACCCAAGAACTCCTGTCACAATACCATTAATGAATATGAGTTTTCAATGTCATTATCTAAAGAACATTTTTGGATTGGTCACTGATTGGAAAGAGTTGGGACAAGAAGCCTAGGTAGTTAGGAAAAGTTGGCAAGTAGTTACCAAAGTAAAGAACTTTCCTCTAGAGAAATTTGATCATCCCTAATATACCCCATCTCGATAAATAAATTATGTAAGTCAAGTACCACATGATAGTATAAAATAAACTTCTTTTATGTAGTTAATTATGTAAATCAAGTACCACCTGATAGTATAAAATCAACTTCTTTTATGTGGTTCTAGTTAGAAAAAACATGAAATAACCTATTTTGATGATTTTCATAGCTCTGCATATGTAAAATATCCAATGATCATGTTTCTTCATAGGTTTGGTTGATACAATGTCCAACCATTCCCCAGGGTTCCTTTATGTCTATGAGTTGCCTCACGTGCAAGGCATAATTTTCAAAGGGATCAGGATGAGTCTGAGTTCTAAGTGGTTTCAGTAGTATATATAACCTTTGAAACTGATACTTAAAGCAAAGGAAGCCCACTCTTTGTGGTGCATCTCCCTATCCTGTGTTTCTTGAGGCACCTCCCCAAAACCTATTCAGTAATAACAGTTAAGCCATTTGTTTTTAATAGTTGATATTATTCCAACTATATTTTCATAAATCACTACAATGATCTTATGATTGTATGCGTGTTTGGAAAATATCTCTTTGGAACCAAAATATATTTTTATTTTCTCCTTTTCATTTGAGTAAATATTGTAGTTTTATATTTACCCTACATCACAGAGATAATCAACTTGCTCGTTTCTTGACTTCCTAACACCAGGGCCATGCATCCAAGGTAACATATGGTTTATAATGAATTGATTTTGATATTAAAGTTGTATATAACATAATTAGGGACATGAATTGGTGCAGGAGCATCTGATTCAGAGGAAAAATCTTCTGATTTATTCCTTTAAAAAAATCAAAAAAATCTACAGGCAACGAGTGGGATCCTTAGCCTGCTGTTTTCCATGGTTTTTTAGTTAGATTAGAAATAGAAGATGCCATCTTTTTATGTAGAATAAGGCATGATAGAGAAAAGCTAGGATTTTTAGGTACTGTTGCCTTGGTTTGAGTAATCGCTTTTGTAATAAAGCAACTAGACTAGGAATGGAAAAAATCAGCTGCTAATAGGAAAGTTTCCCCTAGAATTAGCTTTTATGTATGCATGAAAAAAAAACATTGTCAATGGAATATGGAAAAAAGACGCGGACCTGTGTAGGAGAAGGGAATGAACCATGTACTGAAAACAGGGGACGCGCTGTGGATAGTGGGTTCTTTTTTATTGAATAGAACAAAGAGGAAATTGGTTCCAAACTGGTGTCATGTGTAATATGAACGCCTGAATTTTGTATTGAATCAGAGCTTGTGATTCATGAATTAAAGTGCGCATACAGTCAATTACCATTCTATTTTTTATATGACTGTAAACTGTATTGAAGTGGGGCGAACATGGTAGTTTGGGTATTATTTTATGGGCCTGTGGATTTTTGTGTGAACGCTGTCATTTAATTGCCAATACCTTGTATTATTCCGGGGAGGAAACACTATCATTTAGTTGGAAATTGTATTATTGTGACATGGTATGCATCGGACTGTGGGTGCGCGGTGTTTCCATAACCAAACCCTGTGCCTCGGTTAAGGTCGAGCGCTGTCCTCCTTTGTATTAAACGCTGTCTCCACAATTCAAATGCGCAGTCCCTCCTTTATGAAGACCGAACTGGGATTGTTTATTGTAGACTGAAAATTGGTAAAACTTGTGTGCGCTGTCCGCCATAAGATTAATTCAACGGGGTTTTGAAATATGATATGGTTTATGTTGTTGTGAGCGCGCGCTGCTCCATAATCCCACCGGCTGTATATCAAGTTAATACAACGCAAAGTGGGCGCGGGTCAATTAAAATAGTTGTGTGTTAACCAAATTCTCAATTGCTGTAGCTGCGTTGCATTCTAAATCATTTTAAGTTATATATATGTTGAAGAGCCGAGTTCATGACCGAGGGTCTCCACCATTTTCCTGAAGAACAGATTGAAGACATAGACGGTATAACCATCAGATTGGGAAGGTTGTCATTGCAACCAGACAACAGTCCATCATTTGTGGTATTAGAGCCAGCAATTGACAGTGAAGTAAATCTCAGGAGCAGTAGAGGAAGGATGGCTTTCAGGGTTGGAAGAGGACGAGGACGTGGACGTGGCGGAAGAGGACGGTATGCTGGAGATGTCGAATTGAGAGAAGATGTAGAGGAGCTGCGAGCTAGGTTGGATGCACTAACCTCCGGCAGGAATGTAAATGATGGAGACGTGAGTGAACCTGAAGAGGAAGCTATTGAAGAGGAAGCGGTAGAGATTCCTCCTGAGATGAAGCTTTTTCAGTCAGTGATGAAATCCACAGCCAGGCCATGGAACCAGTTAGTACCAGTATATCAAGGAGGACTAAATCCAGAAGAGCTGATTGACTGGATTAACAGTATGGACAAATTCTTCGATTATGAAGAAATGGAAGAGGAGAAGAAAGTCAAGTTTGCTGTCACCAAATTAGTGGGCCATGCAGCGCTCTGGTGGGATGGTGTACAGGCGGAAAGGAGAAGACTGGGCAAGCAGCCAATCAAGAATTGGAGCAGGATGGCAGCAAAGCTTAAAGGTAAATTTCTACCCATTAATTATCAACAGACATTGTTTAGGCAAATGCAAAATCTCAGGCAGAGAGGTTTGACAGTAAAAGAGTATACAGAAGAGTTCTATAAGGTGAGTATAAGAGCCGGAGAAGCCCAAGACACAGCTGAGAGAGTGGCTAGATATATGAATGGCCTCAGAATGGACATTCAGGATGAAATAAGTTTACTGTCTCCAAAAACAGTAGAGGAAGCCTATCAGATAGCACTGAAGGTTGAAGAGAAACTTATAAGGAAGCAGTCTGCCAGGGGGAGAGGGACTTTCAGAGGGAAAGGAAGTCAAGGTGGTAGAGGAAGGTCTACAGCACCTAAAGATGGAGCTAGCAGTAGCTCAACCCCGCATGCATCCAGAGGAGGTGATGCAAGAGGCAGAGGGAGTTTCTACAGAGGAAGAGGAGACAGAGGAAGGGGCAGAGAAATAAGATGTTACAGGTGTAACAAACCAGGACACAGAGCTTTTGAATGTCCAGAGAATGCAGAAGTAAGACAGAGAAATGCAATTGTTGCTCCAGCTGAAGGAGAGGCACCAGTTACAGCAGTACCAGAGGAGGAGAACACACCAGAGAAAGGGGAATCTCTGGTACTTAACAAAGTTTTGATTAAATCGGCAAAGGAGGTGACTGAACCGCCGCAAAGGAAAACTTTGTTCAGGACAGTATGCAAAGTTCAAGAGAAATGTTGCCAGATGATCATTGATAGTGGCAGCACTGACAACTTGGTTTCTACGGAAGTGGTGGAGAAATTGAAGCTGAAAACAAGGAGGCATCCAACACCGTATAAGGTGTCATGGTTACAAAAAGGACATCAGCTACTGGTAAGTGAGCAGTGTGAATTAGAGTTTCAAGTAGGCAAGTATAAGGACAAAGTTGTTTGTGATGTGATGCCTATGGACGTGTGTCACATATTGCTGGGGAGGCCTTGGCAATATGATAGAGCAGCCATGCATGATGGGAAAAAGAACACCTACAAGTTTGAGAAAGATGGTGTAAATCATACATTACTGCCACTACCAGAAGAAGGCGGATCGGGACAGAAGGCAGATCCAAAAACTCTGCTACTTGGAGGAAAGGAGTATTTGAAGCAGATAGAAGAAGGTGAGGTAAGCTATGCTGTAATTTGCAAGCCCAAGGTAATCATGACTTCTACTAAAGTTTCTGATTTACCTGTTGAAATTCAAGAAATGTTGGAGAGTTATTATGATATTATTGTTGATGACTTTCCAAATGAGTTACCGCCTATCCGAAGAATTAGTCATCATATAGATTTAATTCCTGGAGCAAGTTTGCCTAACAAAGCAGCATATAGAATGACTCCTGCAGAAAATGAGGAAGTTAGGAAACAGGTACAAGAATTGCTTGACAAGGGATTGATCAAGGAAAGCTTGATTCCTTGTGCGGTGCCAACAGTACTGAGCCCAAAGAAAGATGGAGGCTGGAGGATGTGTACAGATTCAAGAGCCATTAATAAGATCACAATCAGGTATAGATTTCCGCTACCCAGAATTGAAGATTTAATGGATTGCTTGTCTGGTGCAAAATATTTTTCCAAATTAGATCTTAAAAGCGGGTATCATAAAATAAGGATAAGAGAAGGGGATGAGTGGAAAACCGCTTTTAAGACTAATGAGGGGTTATATGAATGGAGAGTGATGCCTTTTGGGTTGTCCAATGCGCCAAGTACATTTATGAGACTTATGAATGAAGTTCTTAAAGAATTCATTGGTAAATTTGTAATAGTATATCTGGACGATATATTAGTCTATAGCAGGTCTAAGGAGGAACACTTGAGGCATTTGAATTATGTCCTGCAAAGGCTACAGCAGGAGAAATTATTGCTGAACTTGAAGAAATGTTCATTCCTGAAAGAAGAGTTGGTGTACTTGGGATTTGTGGTTTCAGCTGAAGGATTAAAGATGGATCCAGAAAAGATCAAAGCAATTGTGGAATGGCCTTCACCCAGAAGTGTTTTTGAGGTAAGGAGTTTTCATGGTCTTGCTAGTTTTTACAGAAAATTCATTAAGACTTTTAGTAAGATTAATGCACCTATTATTGAGACCATCAAGAAAGACAAACAGCCATTTAAGTGGACTGTTGAAGCAGAGAGAAATTTTCAGCTGTTAAAGAAGAGAGTAACTGAAAAGTCTGTTTTGGTTCTTCCTGATTTTAACAAAACTTTTCAAGTTAAGTGTGATGCCAGCGCAGAAGCAATTGGAGGAGTGTTGAGCCAAGAAGATAGACCGATAGCTTACTTCAGCGAAAAACTAAATGATGCAAAAAGGAAATATTCTTCTTATGATAAAGAGTTTTATGCAGTTGTGCAGGCACTGAAGAAGTGGCGACATTATTTGATGTCAAAAGAATTTATTCTTTATTCAGATAACCATGCTTTGCAGTTTATCATGCAGCAGCCAAAGCTCAACCAGAAACATGCTAAATGGGTGGAATATCTTCAAAGTTTTCATTTTGTGTTGAAGCATATAACTGGACAGTCAAACAAAGTTGCAGATGCCTTAAGTAGAAGGAATGTTTTGTTGCAGGAAAGTCAAATCCAAGTGATGGGTTTTGATTTTCTCAAGGAGTTATATGAAAATGATTCAGATTTTAAAGAGGCATTTGAAGCTTGCAGGAATCCAGTTTTGGCAGATAGGAGTAAGTGGCTGGATTATTTTCTACAAGATGGTTTATTGTTCAGAAGAAATCAGCTGTGCATACCAGTTTGTTCCATGAGGGGAAATTTAATCAAAGAAAAGCATAGTGGAGGACTTGCAGGTCATTTTGGTGTAGAGAAGACTTTGGAGCAGCTCAACAGGTTTTATTTCTGGCCAAGAATGAAATCTGAGGTGGAGAAGTATGTAAGAAATTGTAAAGTTTGCCAGTATGCAAAAGGAAGCAGCTAGAATACCGGATTATATATTCCATTGCCCATTCCAGATAGGCCTTGGGATATGATCAGCATGGATTTTGTGTTGGGATTGCCCAAAACTCAAAGAGGGTATGATTCGATCTTTGTTGTCATAGATAGATTTTCAAAAATGGCATACTTTATTCCCTGTTATAAAACTAGTGATGCTTCTCACATTGCTAACTTGTTTTTTAAAGAAATTGTAAGATTGCATGGGTTGCCCAAAAGCATTGTTTCAGACAGGGATTCAAAGTTCGTGGGACATTTCTGGCGAACATTATGGAAGAAGCTGGGAACTAAGCTAAATTTCAGCTCAGCCTACCATCCTCAGACGGATGGACAGACTGAAGTTGTGAACAGAAGTTTAGGCAATCTTTTGAGGAGCCTTACTGCAGAGCATCCAAAGCAATGGGATCAGGTATTGCCGCAAGTTGAGTATGCATATAATGATTCGCCAAACAGGAGTACAGGACAGAGCCCATTCCATATTGTTTATGGCATGCATCCTAGAGGAATATCTGAGCTAAGAAATTTGGGGAAGGAAGAAATGAGGAGTGCAGAAGGTGAAGACTTTGCTTCCAGGATGCAATCAATTCATGAACAGGTGAAACATCAGCTGCAAGATAGCAACATCAAGTATAAAGCTAGAGCGGACATGAAGAGAAGAGAAGTGAATTTTGAAGTTGGAGACTTGGTGTTAGCACATCTCAGGAAAGAGAGATTTCCAAAAGGTGAATACAATAAGTTGAAATCTAAGAAAATTGGGCCATGCAAGATACTGAGGAAGTTCTCTGCAAATGCTTATGAGATTGAACTGCCACCTGGTGTGGGAATATCACCAATTTTCAATGTTGCAGATTTGTATAAATATCAGGATACAGCTACAGATGATGAGGATGCAATACAGGATCAAGAGACTACAGAAGTTAATTGGGTAAAACAGCTGCCCACAGCAAGGAATTTACAGCCGGAAACGATCCTAGACAAGCAGGTACACAAGAAGACAAGGAGACGGGAATACTTCCAGTATCTGGTCAAATGGAAAGGACAGCCAATCACTGAAGCTACTTGGGTCACAGAAGATGTTCTACAGAAACTGGGCACGTCTGTAGATCAGCTCATGGACAGGAGCCCATGAAGGTTTTTGTCCTCAGGAGTCTGGTGCAGGAGCATCTGATTCAGAGGAAAAATCTTCTGATTTATTCCTTTAAAAAAATCAAAAAAATCTACAGGCAAGGAGTGGGATCCTTAGCCTGCTGTTTTCCATGGTTTTTTAGTTAGATTAGAAATAGAAGATGCCATCTTTTTATGTAGAATAAGGCATGATAGAGAAAAGCTAGGATTTTTAGGTACTGTTGCCTTGGTTTGAGTAATCGCTTTTGTAATAAAGCAGCTAGACTAGGAATGGAAAAAATCAGCTGCTAATAGGAAAGTTTCTTCTAGAGTTAGCTTTTATGTATGCATGAAAAAAACAGTGTCAATGGAATATGGAAAAAGGTGCGGACCTGTGTATGAGAAAGGAATTAGCTATGTAATGAAAACAGGGGCGCGCTGTTCATAGTGGGTTCTTTTTTATTGAATAGAACAAAGAGGAAATTGGTTCCAAACTGGTGTCATGTGTAATATGAACGCCTGAATTTTGTATTGAATCAGAGCTTGTGATTCATGAATTAAAGTGCGCATACAGTCAATTACCATTCTATTTTTTATATGACTGTAAACTGTATTGAAGTGGGGCGAACACGGTAGTTTGGGTATTATTTTATGGGCCTGTGGATTTTTGTGTGAACGCTGTCATTTAATTGCCAATACCTTGTATTATTCCGGGGAGGAAACACTATCATTTAGTTGGAAATTGTATTGTTGTGACATGGTATGCATCGGACTGTGGGTGCGCGGTGTTTCCATAACCAAACCCTGTGCCTCGGTTAAGGTCGAGCGCTGTCCTCCTTTGTATTAAACGCTGTCTCCACAATTCAAATGCGCAGTCCCTCCTTTATGAAGACCGAACTGGGATTGTTTATTGTAGACTGAAAATTGGTAAAACTTGTGTGCGCTGTCCGCCATAAGATTAATTCAACGGGGTTTTGAAATATGATATGGTTTATGTTGTTGTGAGCGCGCGCTGCTCCATAATCCCACCGGCTGTATATCAAGTTAATACAATGCAAAGTGGGCGCGGGTCAATTAAAATAGTTGTGTTAACCAAATTCTCAATTGTTGTAGCTGCGTTGCATTCTAAATCATTTTAAGTTATATATATGTTGAAGAGCCGAGTTCATGACCGAGGGTCTCCACCATTTGCCTGAAGAACAGATTGAAGACATAGACGGTATAACCATCAGATTGGGAAGGTTGTCATTGCAACCAGACAGCAGTCCATCATGAATTAAATGAAGAGGTGCCAAGATTTCTGGTAAAGAATTTAGAACATCATGCATTAACTAGCAACAACGATTTTAAGCAGGTTAGAGGCTTGGAACCAAGGTCAAATTTCTACTAATGGCTTGTCATTAGTAACTATAGATTTGTTTGGATCCACACAAAGAATGTTGTTTCTCCAATTAGTGCCATAATCTTCAATCATTTTATCTAACTACAACTATATTAGTTCTAAGAGACTCACATATTCAATTGGCTTATGGTTAACGAAAGCATTCCAATTTAAAAGGATTTGCTAATTCCATTAAATTCACCTTTGAGATATGGCCATTGGAGCCTTAGACTACAAACTTATAAACCTTTTTTTGATTTTAACTAACCTTGATAATCATTGATTTAGTCATATTCTAGCCATAGAGGGGCTACTGAACAGTGGAAAAACTTCAGACTGAATGTTAACTATTGAATAAGAATGTACAAACTTTTGGAAACAAACTTAGAAATGTAAAAGACCATAAAATTTGCCAAAACATATGAAGACAAGCATACATGTTAAATACAAGAAATATTGCTATGATTTGAATGAAAAATAGAGAATAATATGCGAAGTACATGAAAACAAAGACCAACATACATTAAAACAAAGACTTACCTAGAAGACGATCTTCATTGCTCTTATTAGTCCCTGCCTGGGACTATTAGCGTTCGATCACGCGTTGACCGGGGTATTAGTTCTTCGGTTGACCATAAATTTTGAGTGTTTAAACAATTTTAACCAAAGTTTATGGCTGACAATGTCATTCACTGAAATGTTAACCAAATTTTTTGTTTCAAAAATATTCTACCTCTTATTGCGGCCTTCACGTGCCCCGATACGAAAATATTGTGGTAAAATTTTTATATACAAAGTTTACCCTGCATTTTAATTACAAGATTTGTTTATATCCAAAAAAATTATCTTGCACTTCATTTTATATCCAAAGATAAGGCGGCATTGATTTTTCGTGCCCTCATTTTATCCAAAGTTGTTCTTGGTCCGATGTGCCTGTTCTTCGTGTCCTGCATGCAGTGTACTGCATGCTGCAAGTGTCAGATGTTAATGGCCACTCAATAATCATTCAATAACCACCGGCCACGCCGGTATATGGAAATTATACTGGGAAGAAATCATGGGACATGCAATTCATACTGTTATATTTTCACTCACGAATTTGTTTGCGGATTAGACATCCATCGAATCAATTACACCTGTGCAACAATGGTGCACAAGTGAGAATCTTCAGAACCGTAAGTCTCCTTGCTTTTCATTTTCAGAGGGTTTTGTTTATGAGGTATTTTTTGAAGTGGTAGTTCATGTGTTGTATGCTGTTGAGCTAAATTTCGGTGGGTTTTGATAACAGCAAAGGAGTCAAAAGGGATTTCAGCACTGCTATTTTGGAGCGGAAGAAGGCTCCCAATCGCCTTGTTGTCGATGAGGCTATCAACGATGATAACTCTGTGGTCTGTCTGCATCCGGACACCATGGAAAAAGTACAGCTCTTCCGCGGAGATACTATTCTTATCAAGGTATGCTTTGATATTGATAATGGTAAATTTGCCCTCTTTTCTTGGCTCTGTGGGATTCGATCTTTGATCTATTCGTGATATTTTGATCTAATTTTCCCGGGGCACCTGGGGTTTCGAATTTTGTGTTTTAGGGCAAGAAGAGAAGGGATACTATTTGTATCGCTCTCGCTGATGAGACGTGCGAAGAGCCCAGGATTAGAATGAACAAGGTTGTGCGTTCGAATCTGAGGGTTCGACTCGGCGATGTTGTTTCGGTTCATCAATGCCCCGATGTAAAGTACGACAAGCGTGTGCATATCCTGCCTATTGATGATACCATCGAGGGCATTATTGGCAATCTGTACGATGCATATTTAAAGCGTGATCTCATTTTTTTTCCCGACTCATTCTGTTTTCATATTTCTCTTCTTAAAGTGATGGATATTCTGGTATTTTTTATTTTTTCTTCTGAATTCTGCCTTTCCAATGTTTTCATTTCTTAATGTCTTTCTCACCTTTAGAAAATGTAGGTCAGTGCATTAAGTTTGCACCAATGCATGAATTTACCATCTGGTTATGAGGCTATTCATACATGCCAGTATCTTGGGGTAAATTGTCTTATATGTACAACAAATAGATCTCTAAAGGTAATTTGATTTTCATAAGCTTAAAGAAACTTAGGTTAGAAAGATTTGCTTTGTGCGTTTTACGTTTTGAATAGCTCCCTGTAATTTTCGTTATGAGTTATCTTTCTAACATTGTGCGTTAAAAGTTTAGGATGATATGTTTTGTGCAATTTATTTGCCTTCTTCTTCTCTTTCTACAATGCGGGTTATAAGATCAGGTAAATATGGTTTCTAAAGTTCTGATATTTTCTTTGCAGCCTATTTCATGGAGGCCTATCGCCCAGTAAGGAAAGGAGACATTTTCCTTGTTAGAGGTGGAATGCGCAGTGTAGAGTTCAAAGTAATAGAGACGGACCCTGGGGAATATTGTGTTGTTTCTCCTGATACTGAGATATTTTGTGAGGGAGAGCCTGTGAAGCGGGAGGATGAAGATAGATTGGATGAAGTTGGTTATGACGATGTTGGCGGTGTAAGGAGGCAAAGGGCCCAGATTCGTGAATTGTTTGAGCTTCCACTGAGGCACCCACAGCTTTTTAAATCAATTGGCGTTAAACCACCAAAGGGAATTTTTCTCTTTGGACCACCTGGTTCAGGGAAAACCTTAATTTCTAGGGCAGTAGCCAATGAAACTGGTGCTTTCTTTTTCTTAATTAATGGGCCCGAAAGTATGTCGAAGTTGGCTGGAGAAAGTGAAAGCAATCTGAGGAAAGCCTTTGAGGAGGCAGAGAAGAATGCCCCATCCATTATTTTTATTGATGAAATTGATTCAATAGCACCCAAAAGAGAAAAGACACATGGTGAGGTTGAGAGGCGAATTGTTTCTCAACTTCTGACACTGATGCATGGGCTAAAATCTCGAGCCCATGTTATTGTGATAGGAGCAACTAACCGGCCAAATAGTATTGACCCAGCTCTTAGAAGGTTTGGAAGGTTTGATAGGGAAATTGATATTGGGGTTCCTGATGAAGTGGGGCGGCTGGAAGTCCTTCGTATACATACAAAGAATATGAAGCTTTCGGACGATGTATGAACTTAGCCGCGTTGGAATTTTCTATTTTCACATATTTCAACGCTATTTTTTATACTCTGACTTTATATATTATGTTTTTGATTTTTGGTGCAGGTTGATCTCGAACGAATTGCGAAGGACACACATGGATATGTTGGAGCTGATCTTGCAACTCTTTGCACCGAGGCTGCGCTACAGTGCATCAGGGAAAAAATGGATGTTATAGACTTGGAAGATGAGACCATCGATGCTGAAATCCTCAATTCTATGGCTGTTACAAATGAGCACTTCCAGACTGCGTTGGGCACCAGTAACTCATCTGCCTTGCGTGAAACTGTGAGTTGTGTCAAATTTTTCTACCAATATCCTTTTCTATAAGTATCAGTCAAGAGGGGTTATATAAACACTCAGGTGCGAACAATGCATCTCTTCTATTTGTTTATTTATAAGCAATAGTGTATTAATAATATTTGTATTTGTACGATAGGTTGTTAAAGTGCCCAATGTTTCTTGGGAAGATATTGGTGGTTTGGAAAATGTCAAGAGGGAGCTTCAAGAGGTAAAGCAGTGGACCTCAGGATTACTACATTTCTATTTTTGATTCTTTGAAGGATTTCAACTATGTGCGAATCCTGAACATCACTAACTAAGATGTACTTTAATGTTGGTCTGTAGACTGTTCAATATCCAGTGGAGTACCCTGACAAATTTGAAAAGTTTGACATGTCTCCTTCTAAAGGAGTGCTCTTTTACGGGCCACCAGGTTGTGGTAAGACGCTGCTTGCAAAAGCTATTGCGAATGAGTGCCAGGCCAATTTTATCAATGTAAAAGGCCCAGAATTATTAACTATGTGGTTTGGAGAAAGTGAGGCTAATGTTCAAGAGATTTTCGACAAAGCCCGACAGTCAGCGCCTTGCGTCTTGTTTTTTGATGAGCTTGATTCTATTGCTACATGTGCAATAGATTATACTGTGGTGTACTGTATAAATGGAGTAATTAGAGTTTCAAGTAGCCGGAACCAACGACAATTTATACCTAAATGCCAGTTTAGTATTTACAGTTGTGGTTTGTGACAGGGAGTTCGACGTACCCACCCACTAGTTAAAACGTTGAAAATAGGAGTCGTAGTTGAAATGGTTCAGGAGTCCTAATTTGAAATGGTTTCTATAATATGATTTCCTGGGTTGACTCATTTAACCACCACAACTCGCCTGCCACACAAAAAAGTGAGAAGAACATTGCCGTTCCGCTTCGTTTCAGAAAAATGGACCTGCACTCACCTCATCTCTGAAGCTTCTTATTTAATCTCAAGCTTCACACATGAGGAGTGGTATTGTTCGGGCTCGGACAGAAGCGCGTTCATCAACCACATCATGTTAATTGATTGATGCATTTTTATTCCAAAAGCACTCGAGCGTTTCAGTATATTGCATTCACATCAGCGAGGTATACATATTCTCAAATACTCCATTATTTTTCTGTGCACAGAAAATGTTTTTGTATATTTCATTTCCAGTCTATGAAGTAGCTCCCCATGTTGACAGTTTGTTCTCTTTAAATCAGTTTGTCTGTTCAGGTAGAGAGAAATACAAATCCCCATTAAACCCAGAATTGCATATTCAATAAAAAAAGGCTATCTATTCCTGGTGCGAGCCCTCGACTTCTGATCAAACCCATAATTTCTCAGCATCTAAAAAATTTCATTGAATATGTTAGAATATAATTGCCCGAAAGCAGCCTTATAATATACTAAACTTGGCTGCACTGTGCAGAAAAGTGCAAGTATCTGCTTTTTCGCAGTGAGTATGGGGTGCAAAGAAAGTAGATTCTTGCGTCTGCTGGTGGTGATGGTGGTGGCGGCGATGTAAGCATGCGCGGCACAAAGCAAGAGCACAATGGAGAAGCACTACAAATGGCAGATAAAATATGAGTTATGGTCACCGGATTGTATGGAGAGAATGGTTATTGCAATCAATGGGCAATTTCCAGGACCGACTGTTCGTGGAGTGCATTGTACAGATTTTTCGGTAGGTTTCTCTGGACCCTTCCAATTTCTCTTTGATTTGAAACTTTGGATACGAAGATGGTTTCCATAGCTTTTACATTTTGTTATAATGTCTTCATTATACAGACTACAATTTCCCTCAGGGATTCCAAGTCTTTTTCCCTGTGACCATTATTTACCGTTATAGGGGATTAATTTGTTTTCCTTATCATAACCCTCTATGTTTATACTTCCTTTCTTCGAATTTAGAAAGGAAGATTCATTAATTTTATTTCAGATACAAGAAATGGCACCTAAACTATTTGTTTTTCTCTCTACAGTATTTTTTTTTCTAGCCTTAACTTTTATATGACCATAGTACATAAAATACTTCAGACTGTCATTTCATGTTGAATTCTCTTTCATTCACGCATTACAGTCTTAACATTTCCGCATATAATGGAGTTTTTTTTCCTTCTATATATTCTAGTTGGATAGCAGGGTTATTTGCTTCTATATTAGGTGAAGTCCTTCTCTCTCGTTAAAAGATTTTTGTTTACATTCTTATTGGTAACCCCAATTTCGGTGGTGTACAATTTTCTCATTAAATCGTTGTTTGTAAATTTTTACAGTTACCCATTATCCTAATTGTTACCTACCCAGTTGCTCTTCCGGAGTTGCCTTCGGCAACTTAGTTATATTTTTTAATAGAGACAACTTTCGTTGTCATAGTACATTCTAGTTTCTTTTTTTGGTTCATATCGAATTTGTTTTGACTATATCTACAGAGTATTAGTTAAATACAATTTCTATATTGTGTTCTTTGAGAAGGTTCCTTACACGGGATCCATTCTCAACCATACTTTTGTGTTAATGTTTTATCAACATTTAACTTCTATTAAAATTGTTCAATAGAAAGCACCATAAAATTAATTCGGATATTTATAATGTAATTTATAAAGTTAATTCAACTCTCATATATGTAATTTATAAAGTTAATTCAACTCTCATATATGTTTGTTAGTCTCTTAATTTCCATATTATTATCTACCTTCTGGTTACATAGGTTCAACCCCAGAAGATGTGCCACGAAGCCACGCACCGTATCCCACCTGTAGATGCATGTGCTCACATGCTTCAGAGCTTCACCCCTGTAAAGCAGTTTCAACGGGTATTTGATTTCTTCATCTTTCTTCTTTTAATTTCCTGAACTTTAAAGCAGTTTCAAGAGGTATTTGATTTCTTCATCTTTCTTCTTTTAATTTCTTGAAGTGTTATGGTTATGCTTCTTCAAAATTTTTCAAAATTGTTTTCATTATAAAAATGATTACTAGTAATCAGTAACAAAAAAATAAATTTCCCTAATCAAATTGCTAGAATGTTAACTAGTGCTGCCAGAAATTAATGGTAAATCACCTTTGTGGCTGCGTGCAGAAGACTCATACTGATATTCTGATGGTCATTCAACACGCTCTCCTTTAGCTGAAGGTGAGTGGCGTCAATGCATTTTGCATTTTGCGTCAATGCATTTTGTATAATTTTCAACTGGTGCGTCCCAAATTTTTTTCTCTGAGTCATTATCAGAATTCAAAGTGCCTCCATCCATGGAGTTATCATAGCAAATCCGTTAAATAAAGTCATTTCCAACATAAGCTAATGTACATGTGTGAAATATACAACCTACTTTAATGTAAATGCTGATGCTCTTTATATTATGAAATATAATCCATACCGACTAACAGGAGAGGACACACACATCCCTTAAGAAATTAGGAAGAGTTTATGAGGTTATGAAATAGTAATGATGTGACAGGTGGGTTGCATGCACTCCCTAAAAGTTAATAATTGATTATTTTCCTAAACAAGCTTAATTTTTATCATATATTAGGTCATATTGAATATAGAATAGGTTTTTTTAATTGTAAATAAAAATTTTAGGTCATATTGAATATAGAATAGTTTTTGTTTTAATTGCAAATGAAAATTTAAAATAAATAGAATGTCATATTTTTACTCTTCTGAAAATAACTACTTTCAATCTATTATTATAAAAAAATTACATATCTAAAAAAATTACATATCTAAATACAAAGATTGATAATTGGTGTAACTATTGTTAAAGAAGCAAACCAACCAATTTATTTCATCTTTTCAAGAAGCCAAATGCCGTCAATAAATTTGTAGTCTTTGGCGGACCCTAAAGCTGCCACTAAAAGAAATCTATAAGATTGTATTCTACACTGAATATTAATACAATAACAAAGATTTGATAGATACAAGCTAATATAATCAAAACTATAATAACAAAAATAACAAAGGAAATTAGAGAAACTCCCATGAAACGCTTCCAATGTGAAAAATATACCCCTTCTTGGCTTCTTCAAAGCAAGTAACTTCTATCATGCATCCACAACACTTTGAAATGAAAAGATACCTATTCAAAATTATAGGTTTTGATTATTATTTACCATTATTTTTATTCATCTCAAGAAAGTGTTGGTGAAATATTGTCGTGTTATTTAGGCATTATTGAATTTATGTATTGTCTGTCCGACATTCTTGAATGAAAAATCATTCCCTGTCTTGAAGATCATGTTTTACAGACCTTATATCTAGGAAATAGTCACCATTATACGTCGAGATATGTTAAGAAGTAAAATTAACATTTATTTTCTTAGTAAATTTCAAAACAAAATTATTTATCGGGAGTGCCACGAGATTGCATGCAGCTTTTGTTTGATTTAATAATCCTCTATAGTTTTTATAATTTAAAATTTTAAAATTAGAGATTGCATGCAGCTTTTGTTTGATTTAATAATCCTCTATAGTTTTTATAATTTAAAATTTTAAAATTAAAACCGAAACCATAAGCATTAAATATATTGATTAAGGATATTTTTAACTCAATTTTAGGAGGTAGATCTACTCTAACCATTAAATATATTGATTAAGGATATTTTTAACTCAATTTTATGAGGTAGTTAATATTTTTAACTCATAAGCATTAAATATATTGATTAAGGATATTTTTAACTCAATTTTGGGAGGTAGATCTACTCTAACCATTAAATATATTGATTAAGGATATTTTTAACTCAATTTTATGAGGTAGTTAATATTTTTAACTCAGTTTTCTAATGTAGATCTACCATGGGATCTTTTCACTGCTCTAAATACCTTAGAAGTGTATAGATATTTTTTGAAAAATAACATTAATCGATGAATTTTTACTCCATACATTCTTTGTTTTGCAGAATTCATCCACAACAGGAACGGACAAGTCCAGCAGCGTCATTCGAATGTCCATTAGGGGAACTAATCAACAACCTCAAGTGATTGAAAAGCAATCTTGGTTCCTTATTCCATGCATTCGATTGGGATGTGCCACCAAACCCAGATAGGCTCAACATGGACGAAGCTTTCTGCCTGCCCCTCCATAAGGTCATGCCTCAAAATGCCTCTGGTTTTCAGAAGGTCATGCCTCAAAATGCCTCTGGTTTTGAGTTTAATAGTATGATCCTACTGGGCAGCACCCACATGAATTGATGTTAGCTAGCTTTTTATTCATTTGTGCTTCAAGGAGGCCATTCAATTAAGGCCTGGTTTTCAGAAGGTCATGCCTCAAAATGCCTCTGGTTTTGAGTTTAATAGTATGATCGTACTGAGCAGCACTCACATGAATTGATGTTAGCTACTTTTTTATTCATTTGTGCTTGAAGGAGGCAGTTCACTTAAAGCAGGGACTACCCGCTGGATGCAGCACTTGGTATACAAGACTACTATTATGGATATCCAATGCATAGATTATGGTATATATAATAACATGTTAAAATAGATTTCCCTCTTGCAAGTTAATTATTCAAACCTGATTTGCTCTCCTTTGTTTATATCTACAGATTTTTTTTGGGATAATTCAATTTGTGATTCCTTCACTTATTTAAGCATATTTATACAATTCATTGTAACTACATGCAAAACAATTTGGAATAGTAATTTTTCTTTAATAATATCATTTTCATAAAATCATATATCTATTTTTTTAAGCGTCTTGGACAATGGATGCCATGATTGTCATAGACTCAGCCTTAAATTTAGTATCTTAGAGATGTAATAAATTGAGAGACATCGCTCCATTTAAGATTTACGCACAAAAAAATATATTACTTCCTGTCGTGTGGATCTTTGAGTTTAAATGCCAGAAAGACTATCATGGAAACACAAAAAATTATTTGATTGCCAAGAGGTTCTCGCTTTATGTACCTAAGAGTATAATTGTTCATGTAAATTTTAATAATACCGAACTATAAATGGAGAAAGTGAGAATAGACTTCAACTGTATTTTAGACAAACGTGTACATATATATTTTAAATTAGGTTTAATAAATCTTAGAAAGGAACGAATCACCACTCCACCAACACACATTATTTTCAAATCTTAATTAATCCCACGCCTTACTGTATGATGGATAAACCATTTTAAAAAGGAATGCCAATTCAACGCTACTATTCAACCATTTCCTGTTCTTGTACCTGCTACAAGTTTCAAAATATTTGCCCGTACGTTTTCATATCTTTTAAATATCATAGGTTTTTATATTAATACCACTTAACATTCACATATGTTGATTGCATATTCATTCCAATTAAAAAGACCATGAGGATGAATACAGTTAAAATCTTAACAACCAATTTATTGAATCACCACGTTCGATAATTAATTAATTATATATATCCTTACCAATCCAAAAGCTCCGTAAATTACTGTAAATTAGTCATTCATTATTTCTACCACCAAATATGAAATATCGCGCAATAGAGAAAAATAAATCTTCAGTTCTTCAAACAAATACTAAATAAAACATTATAGAAGTAGAAATTAAAGTAACTAAGGTTTTGTATGACACAGAGACATACAACCCTTTGAAATCCTGGAAATCTTACTATAGAGAGGTCATAAGCAATGATTCTAAAATAACCTTAACGAAGTGTTTACAAATACATACAATTACAATCACCCAATGTCCACTTGATATAGCATAGGATTTAAAAACAGAGAGTAGAACCAAGCCACACTCAGCATAGATGAATGCATGAAATAAACGTCCCCTTCCCATATGAAAGAAAAACTAGGTCGTCCATTTTATTGACCATGTCGGCTTTATAGTTTAAAATAGAGTTTTTTGGACATCCTCCTCCTGGAAGTACCACTTCTATTGATCAGTAGTGATTCCATTCGAAGCCATTCCATCCTTTCATAGGTGAAATCTTGCATGGAGGTACTTCACCTCGACCTACTAATTTCAAAACAATAACCAACGAATGTTATCACAATTCAATTGTTAAACAGAAAAATCAACATCCACATCATTAATTCAATTACATTATTTATTCACCTGCTATGATTATCATAGCTGACTCGAATGGAATTTGTTGGAATATATATATACACACACGAGGTCATGTTGCTTTTACAGTTCCTAAGACAGTGCATGTGCTTCTATGCTTGGGTTTGAGACACCTAATAACATCTGTCAATTCCCATATCTAAGTCGCCTCCTATGTGTAGGAAAACTTGAGAAAGGACTACGTTTGTACATGGAAATCGGGATAACCCTTATCCCTCTGATTTGGTTTTTTCAGAAAGAGTGTTCGTGGGTTCTCAATGAGAGCATTTTCGTGATTTGGAAGGGAAACAATTGTTTGGAATTTTCTGATTTGCACAAAGGAATAGCAACCCAGTGCTTTTCTGGTGATACTTTTGATCAATCACTAGTTTGCAAGGTAATGAAGGTGACCTTTTAGGAGTCAACTTTTTATAGCATTTCTTTTCTAGTAGCCTTTTCTTAATTAGATTATTGGCATGACTTGAAAGCCTGCGGATTTTTCCATCATGTCCTCCTCAAGTTAGAGAATAGATGCCACTGCCTCCCAATTAGCAAGGCCTGTCTTATTAATCCAAATCCTTGTCCTATCCATGTCTTGCACATAGAGATATTTTACTGCCTATGTCAGGGAATAGCATCCCTATATCTCTAACCCAAAATGTCATATTTTTGGATCAAACCTCTCTGAATCATTGGATGACGTCCAGTTGTCATGCATGTTTCCCAAGTAGTGGATATCGTCAAAAGTATCCCAAATCCATATGGGTAATGAACAAGTGGCATTCTTTCCTTTCAGGGAGCTAGCTGGTGACCATTTTGAATGGAATGCAGGTGAGTGGTAAGAAAAACCATCAACTGACAGTAAGTCAGACACAGGGGTGGCTTACCCAAAAGGAAATAGCAATCTTAGGGTGATTCCAATTGATTTTTTCTTTTTGTTTCAAATTTAATCCCATATCTATTATTGTTGATAACCACCTCCTATTGGACCATGGGTAGGTTATTGAGGTGCCTGGATTATGATGCAACTATAAAATCCATCTAATCAATGGATTAATGAAAACCACATTTGATTCTAACTAAAATACCGGTGTTATCACTTCAATTTTTTATGGATTTAAAGATCTAATTGCCAAAATTATATCTCTCATGTTTAGATACACCATGTTTTATATTGTTTTTATGAACCGATTATATTATATACCTACTTATTTAAAAAAAAAAAAACCCTCTTCCAAGTGCTTTCATTAATTTCTAATTCTAGGTAGCCACTTTTGGTTTACAACATAAGAATTTTATGTCAAAAGTAGAACAAGTAATATTTTCTCATTAGTGACTTCAAACCTTAATTTTAAAGTGCAACAACTCCATGAATTTAACCGGGAAAAATTTGATGGTGATGTTTTTAGTCTTATTTATTCTATGGAGACCTTTTTTTCTACATTCCCTAATCATCATGTATTATGCACAAATCATATTTTATTTAGAAATTTGAGTGTTATGTATGAGGCCTCTGCCATTTCCAATCAATATATATATATATATATATACCAAAACTATCAACCTTTAACCTAGGTGTTGATAGGGATTCTAGATTGATGAAAGTCTTTCACAAATTATTTTGACATTGACATAGTACAAATTTTTTGACACCATACGGTCTCTCAAGAAATCATGCTTCGATACACAATGTAGATGGGGTAAAAGTTGACATATTCCCATAATGCATAGAGCTCTTTATTAAATCTAATCACTTGATCCAATTGAATTATCACACATATGTTAATGATTCCTAAATAAACAATGTTAACATTTGGATTTAACCTTAAGGAATCCTAATTTTCTTTAATGTCAAGAAACCAATAAGGTATTAATATGTTCTAAGTTTCCAGATTAAGTTTCTTCCTTAGGGATCTTGGGTTAATTTCCTTACAGAGGTTTTATAATTAAAACCCCTCAAAGAAACTCTACTGAGGTGGATTAGTCCATAGGCCTCAGTGTTTGAACCTATGCTATCATACTATTTGTAGTGAACATCCTTATCCTACTCAGAAATTTCCCCCTTAGGCTCCATTAAATTAAAAATTTCTTCATTTAGAGTTGAGTTTTAGTGGCCATCAAAATTGTATTAAATCAATCATTACATATAGAGTAATTAGAGTACTCTTTAGATTAGCCCTTAGTCATTAAGAGGCAACTAGGACAAAGGGTTAAATTATAGCATAGAGTTATTAAAAATCAATGAAAATCCTAATACCCTTATGGGACATGGCACCATGAGTTCTTTATGAAGCATGCAAGAGTAGCAAGCTTCATTATGTAAAACATAGATAGTGGTGAATCACCAAAAATTCTATGGAAGACATTCCTGCATAACTATTCCATATGCATGACTATGGAAGAAATTAATGTCATTATTTTCTATAATGCAGTGTGTTCCGGGTATCATTTCTTTAAATTTCAGGGAATAAGAAAATAGATCGCATGCTGCAACTGTTGGGTACTTAAGATTCAGGTTTCAGTGTAAGGCCTAGTTACACTGTTGGAACGACAATATATGCATTTAACAGTTAGTGTGGGCTTTTCTTAAGTGAGACGGCTCTTATTTCCACACATAGTATTTATCCTCTCAGTTTATTTCCACACAGTAATTTTCTGAAATGAGTGGGAGAGCGCTTTGCTTACTCTTCTATTTTGTAGCACCGAGTTGGATGTTGTTTATAGTTTGTGTTTTAATGTTGTAGTTAAATTGTTATTTATGCAGAATGAATGGCGAAAACTTGGGATTCAGCAGTCTATTGGCTGGGTGCACTATGCTATTCACGGACCTGAACGGCACATTCTGTTATTCAGAAAACCTCTAAATTTCCAACAAAACCAGCCACAGCATGCACAACATAGTTGATGGCCGGCGCTCTGCACATTGTTGATGGCCGGCGCTCTGAATTTCCAACAAAATTAGGCTTAATCTTTTACATAGTCTTCAAAGGTCAAAATTAAATATAATCTGAACATAACAACGAATGATCATGGTTGATCCACTGAGTGTAAAGTTTTATATTCCTGGTGAATTATAAAAATTAATTAGGAAAACAGAAGTCTATCATTTTATTCTTGTTTTAAGGTCATTATGCGTATCATTAATATAATATAAATTATATTTGTATCTAGAAATTAATTTTTATATTAAGATTTATTTTTATTTAAGGTTATTTAGATTATTATATTTAGCTAATGTTTATTTTTCTATGATTAATATAGCATAATAAATACAGGAATGTATATAATTTTAATATAAAGAGAGTGTCTATTATATACCATAACACTATAAAATAATTAAAAAATATTATAAACATAAATTGTGATTTAAAAAAAAAGTTAACTTATTGAAATTATAAAGAAAATAAGTGTTATTAAATTTTACGAATTTGTTTACAAAAAAATTTAGTGGGTTTTTCTAGAATTTTCACTTTTTTATCATAGTATAGCTTTTTTTATTACACCTTAATGAAGTCTATAATTTGAACCTAGGTCATGATTGTTTAGATGTAAGCATTTAGTATTTGGTTCTATATGTGGATATCAAATATTGTATAATTTATGATATTTCTATTCAATAGATTCATTGTGTTTTAATCATTTTTTACATAATCATATCCCCTATGTCTTAAAAGGAGTCACATTCCAATATCTTAGTTTGAAAATTATTATGACTATTAATACCAAATTATTTTTCATTAATGTTGTTTTTTTTATTAATTGAAAAAATAGCTCCCCTAACTTAAGTGAGACTCCAAATGTAACAACTTATACCTTCCCAAATATATACACTATACCTTTACTATCCATTTAATATATTTTAAAACATTCTAAATAACATTATTAATTTTTTTGGGAAGTTTGATGTAAAACCTTTTTTTACATATATTTTTTAGTGCCTTTAAATTACATAATGATCTATTCTTTAGGGATTAAAATTGTAGTACAAAACATTACATGAAGTAATTACACATGTTTCACCTTTTGGAATCCTTTTTGGCACTCTTTCAAGTAGTGCCACATGAAATAATCCTTATAGAATTTCATTGCCACTTACTTTTTGGTATATTGGAGCTCACCGAAGTATTTAACTATCTTTTATTTTTCAGCTTCATGTTTTACTAACATAGATCTCACTAGAATATATAATTGATTCAACCATTTCTACTTTAAAACAAAAACACAAAAATCCATGGAACAATAATAGAAGATAAATGTTGGTTAATATGTTTTTTCATCTTTTGTACATGAATGAGAATAAATAAATTATGCCCAAACATACTCAAAGCATGTTTCCAAGGCCTAAATGCTAGTAGGAATATATAATTAATTCAATCATTTTTTCCCCCAAAACAAAAATACAATATCAAAAAGATATATAGTTTTTTTTAGTGAACTTTAAAATCTCTACACATGTGTAATGATAAATAGAGATGCAATATAAAAAAACCTGTGAAAATATAAAGAAACAAAATGACACTATTGAAGGAAATGGACTAAACAACAATAAAAGACTCATAAAACTCAAAATATTCACTATTTGAATTTGATTGTAATCTAATTATAAAGAGTAGAGAACCACAAGCCTTAAAGCCATAAATTCATTAAGACTAAGAATCTTTACTTTGTAGAAAAAATATTTGGCACCAAGTGTATAATCATGGGAAAGCAAATCATACATCAAATATATAATGAGGGTAGTTATTCAATGCTCATTCTAGAAATTTTGTTGGGTTTTTTTACACTAGAAAACATCATAGATTGGATAAATCTTGTTTTCTTAAAAAATGGCTAGATTTTGGCCCCTTATTTTGCTACATGAAGACAAGTAAGTTTCTTTTTACCTATTAATTTAGTTCTCCAAAGCCTCAACCTTAGCTTTCATATATTCCTTCTGGATTTTGTTTTTGTTTCATAGTACCTTAATCTCATGAAGTACACTTACTAGTTCTCCTGCAAGGTCAACTACTCCTTCATCATAAAAAATAACCTCGAATTATAGGATTTTTATTGAAGTAAAAATGAATTCCTTAAAGGTGTCATCATCCTTGTCCTCATATGAGGATTGATTGGTATCACTTGAGGATCTCTCTTCTTGAACATAGAACTAATTCTTCTTAGCCTTATTTCTATCATTTTACACATATTTTTTTGGATCATAATCCTTCCTCTTTTGGGGAATTTTTAATGCATAATAAAGAACTTTACAATAGTTAAAACATTTAAAGAGGAACTTACTTTTATCTTTGCCTCATAGTTGCTTAAGATTCCTCAAAAGGTTAGCTTCTTTTTTATCTGACATCATGATTCATCATGCTCATCTTTTCAATAGTTCATTACTTTGAAGGTTGATTCTTTCACTGCAGAAAATTTCCTTTAGAACTCCTCATCTCAATGGTAGTGATTATTCCAAAGAGTTGATCTAGAGTATCAGTGCTAAGATTTTACATTTCTTCCATGGATGACACCTTCGGATTGAACGTGTTAGGAAGAGATCTCGTAACTTTTTGAAGAGATCTCATTTTGTCTTTGCTTCTATCTCATATTTTGTTAGATGTTCAGTTTAGTTTTTCATGTTCTTAATGATGTGGGTTCAGAAATAACTTAGTTTTTATTTATTCAAAATGAATGGCGAGCAATTGGGATTCAACAATCTCCAGGGTGGCTTACTATGCTATTCACCACCATAAGCAGTGCATTATGGTATTTAGAAGGCCTCTGAATCACCAGCAAAACTGCCATCAGTAACCCCAACAAAATTGATGGTTGATGGTTAGAAGTGGGAAGTAATTTGACTTTAAATTTGGAAACTTTATGTATGTAATGTGCAAGAAGAGTATATTCATTCACTATCTTTTGATAATTGTATTGTAATAATTTACAAAAATATTGAAGTCCTTGTGGTTAAAACTTCATGTTTTGATTCTCTTTTTAAAATGTTTTATATTATGTTATATTATATTATAGTATAGTATATATAATAAATATTAATCAGTATATATAATGTAATGGTAATAGTTTTCCCATGATTAGTTGATTGTAACTTTTGGATATGGTTAGTGGAAAATATATTTGTGATTAATTTCAAATTATTTAGAAGTTACTTGAAAATAATATGAAATTTTTATAATAAAGTGAAATTAGAATTTTAAATAATTATAAATTATGGTGTATACCTGATTGGGATATATACCTTAGTGTAGTTTACCTGATTTTAAGAGCTCTTTTTGGCTTAGCAAACATGCACGTTTTTTGGAATTATGTGTTTGAATGTCTTAGCATGTCAAAATGTAGTAAGGGAACCATAAATGAAAGAAGTACACATGGTTTCATGTCATTGAAAGCCCTATTGTTTTATTAGATAGTATCTACATGCATACTTTCACTTCCACATGCATTTTCATATACATGAAGTTACCTAGGTGTACTTGGAGCTAGTTTTAGATAATTTATTATACTATCTTACTACTCTGATACACCAATAAATACACTTAGTCAACATAGCCTCTAGTTCTTAGGTAGTTGGATGGCATGGCTAAGGGTATAGTTGGGTCTCCTTAGTTAGTTCCCTAAGATATTCTATTGAAACATGGTTTTATGGAAACTTTTTCCCTTTGCTCCAAAGAAAGAGCAAGTTATTTTACATTGTTTTCATTATAGAAGGAGGATTCTCCTTCAAAGTGGATCTTAATTATAGATTCCTTATCCTATACAAGGAACATGGTTCATAACATTTGTCCTCGACACTGGTTTTAGAGTTTTGGTGTTGTAGATGAGTCATCTTGAAATTTTCACCATACATTTTTCAACCATTTAGATTTTGAACTTTTGAGTCTTAATTGTTACATGGTTTCTTAACTAATGAGATAAGTAGATTTAGCTAGCTTAAATACAGCATTAAGTATGTACAATTATATCTTTAATGTTTTTTTAGTGGATTTCTTAACATTGTCAATATAAAGTAACTTTAGAAATGTTAAATTTTAGAAAATGAAATTATGGAGATTGAAGATAGATATTATAATGAAAGACTCTAAAATTTTATTCTTCATTTCAATTTTAAGGTTATAGCCTATGGTTAATATAGGTTTATAGGTTTGGTGTAATTGTAACTAACCTTGTAATTTTATCTAGAAAAGTAGCCCCTAAGCTCCAAAAATTTAAAATTTCTTTTGTTTACATTTAAGGTTCCATAGTCGATACTCCTAATCTTACTACTAATCACATCGAGTAAGGAACCATATACCATAGGCACAACCATTAACCACATCGTTAAAGAAGAAGGAATCATAACATACAATCATGAAACCTCTTATGACATGCATGGTATAGATATCCTAACCCATGGGATATATAGTTATAGACATTATTCCATAACTATTTCACATGCACCTATATCTCATACCAATAAGTGTCTCAACCTATAATATATATGGCTTCATAGAAGTATTAATCAAACATTAACATCTCATCAATCGAGTCCCACTGAATATACTCACATATATGGAAGATACTCACATATATATTTGTACAGTGAGACCACGGTAGATTCAATCATTATATAATACAAATGCATAACATAGATAATTGTAACCTTAGACATGTTAGTATCAAGTACTATAACTGAATTATATATCTCATGCATCATATTAACTTGGACTACATAATCTACAACAGTTACATGTAGTTCCTCTAATCACATTCATAGTGAGGAATATCACCCAAATTCTTTCATAAGCTAGCTCAAGTCAATTTAAGGTGAGAGCCAATATACACATCATCACCAATTGAATCCAACATCAAAAGAAAGGGAGAACATCACTTGGATAGAAGAGCACCACCACCCAACCATGAATCACCTCTTATTCATGATGTTGATGAGCTTTTCTTAAGACTTTTGAGGAAAATGTCACCTTTATCTCCAGCTAGGCTTTTCCTCATAAAATCTTGCCTTTACCAGGGTGTAATAGTTAGTGTGGAACCCTCTTATTTAACCACAAATGTTTAATGATTTATATAATTTCCCTTTGCATTTTTACTCTTGAAAGAGTTAGCTTACTAAGGTTTATCATTTCCTTCTTTATATAATCATCCTTTCAAGTATTAGGTGGGATTTTTATTTAGCCATGTCCTTTCATTGCAACTATACCATTGATAATTTGTCTTATAACATGACCATAGTTTAAACTTTGATCATAATCAATTAGCACATATTCTCTAATATACATGGTAAATTTCCTTTCTTTTTTATAATAGTGTAGTTTTAAGAGAATTGTTATTGGTTCATTCATGAAGGCAACACATATAAGTGTGCCACTCAAGTAATCATATCTTCCTCCTATATGAATTATTGGTTATTGATCTTACGTAGATCATGATGATTTCCCATGGCTATCTATTATTTATCTACCATGTTGTACACATTTGCAAGCATCATTTTTCAAGCCTTAATTTTTTACAACTTGTAAATATTTTAAGTTTCTCATCTAGGAGGAACACAATAAAGGAAATCATGGTAACTCTTCCCATAGCATTATTTTTGCAACATATCATATCATCAATTCTTCATGCAATATTTATATACCATAACCATGCTTATTTAAACCAAATCTATCCTCATCATTTTAGACTACTTGATCATTATGGTATATAGTTTTTGATGGGCTCTTAAGCATGCAAAAGAAAATTGTTATAAGAATTTTTATATAATTGTAGCGATTAATACCTAATCAGTTAGGCATCAACCCTTATCCTATATTTTTTATCATAGAACCACATAGTGACATGCTCGTGACTTTTACGAGGGTTTTAATGGATAGCGTTCTTATATACGTGAGCCAAAAAAGTCAGCTTTTTGGAAACGAAGAGTTTCGTACCTCCTCATACGGACAACCATCACTGGAGTTTAGTAGAGACAGAGGAAGCTAGGATGGTTGGATTATGATGTCACTATCGAATCAATCTAATCAATTCTTTAATGAAACCTACTTTTTGAATCTAGTTCCGCAGCCCACTATTATCACTTTCAATTTTATAAATATTAAGATCGATGCACACTATCCTTACATTGTAGAAAGTTACATCTCTTACGTCGATTGCAGAAATTCAAATATGCTACATCGAGATAAGCCATACATGGTGAAGCGGGGATTGGAACACTATTCTAGTGAGCTTGTTGGTTAGAAACTACTTCATTCAATGCGTGACCAAACAATCCGTCTATTGTTGATGGTTAACACTTATAAGGTTTCTGTTAGCGAAATTGGGAAATTGATTCCGTAATCCGAACCTCCGGGTTTCATTAAAACCCTTCATCTTATGTGTGAAGCATCCAGCCCTACATATCGAGTTGATATTATGTTTCTCGTTCACCTATTATGATAACTAGCTCATTATTACTGTTAATACCACCCCATGAGTTTCGCATTAATAACTAATAAAGGTTAGTAGTGAATAGGCATCGAAATTCGATCCATTCCTAAGCACATTAGCCTTGAGTCAACATCCCTACATCAACGCGAGCCTACAAGGGAGGAGCATTATTCCTACGGTGCATCATCAGACCATGCGATGATTAAATGACTTTAGCTGGTGACGTCTTTTTTCTCCATCTGGCAGTCTTTATAATTATCACTAAAGCCCCTGAATCCTTTGCATTACTCTTTCCCTCAACAGAGATTTGTGCACGCCGCTAAGCAACTGAAATTTTGGATCGGGGTTCTTTGATAAGTATCAGTTTTTTCGTATCCATGGCCGTCTTTAAGAGGGTTGAGACAACTTGTTCGCTCTACTCCAGCAGGGATACGCTGCGTGAGCATCCCGTTTCGACTTTGAATCATATACAACACATAGTTAAATACTACCAATTGAATCGTTAACGAGACATGAGATTGAAACATAAAATAAATGCGAGAAAGGATTTCACCAACAATTCGGCTAACTATCCACTCAGTCCGTTGTCACTGCAGTTTGACCATCTGGGGAAAGAAGATTAGTCCAGGTCATTGATGTATATTGGTCGATTTGACAACAAAATCAATTTGACTGTAATATCTTCCAAGAAGTCATAGAGTTTATGGATTTTCCTTTTTTAATAAATGCGTGCTTTCTCTGATTTTACTTATATAAACCATTATGAGTTATAGTTGAGCATATATTACACGAAGCTCATATGGATATGTACTTGCATTGTATAACTTAGTGTCTAATATTTAACAACCCCACATTTATACGAGTAATAGTTGATATTTGACATAAATGCTAACTTTAAGAAATTGCCTTGAAACCCTTAGAATACAACCTAAGCTTAAGATCTCTATAGAAAATAGCATTTCAGAGTTTTACATATGATAATTATAAACATCTTTAAGTAAATCCCTGAATGTGATATGCAATGAAAACCCTCGTTGTGATATTCTGATCAGAAAGCCTT
>APFE030535337.1:194464-210919 GCA_000404065.3 Pinus taeda | reverse complement strand
TGAAATATCATTTTTGAATTATGGATGCTTGTGATAGACCTATGCTACATTTGTATGACAGGAACCTGAAATTTTTCATTGCATACGACAAATTCTCTGAATTTTCTGATTGCATATCACAAATTCTCTTGCGGATGAGTTTCTCGGTGTTTGCAATAGTAGCTGTGATGCCTAAATGATGAGACCTTATCATTTATGGGCTCAAGTCTGTTACAGTAAACATAGTTGGGGGCCTTTACAGTAAACATAATTACACATCAGTGCATTACTTTGAAAAATGTTGAGCAGATGCTTTTCTACATCTTACGGCGTTAGGGTTTGGCCAGCTAATGAAATAACCACTAATATTTTAACCTCGATTCAACTAATGGCAGAATACAGACCATCTTCTGTCACCGTCGAGATAGTCAGATGTCTAACTAATTAGTGAGCCAGCTTTATGAATAAACACTAACACGAATAATATCGAAATAACAACTATTATGAATGATGCCGAAATGTCCTTAAGTTAGAATTAAGAGAAACATTATGCTAATTCATAATCAATTAACTGTCACGAACGATCATTACATTGTCATTGTCATTGCAACTAATGGGCGATTACACAATTTATGCAGGTACTGCAGAGACTTGGAAAAACAATGAGCGAAATCTAAAACGATTCAGCTTGCTCAGGATTCTAGGATAGTGGTGAATCAAACCACTTGAGCTAATTTTTGAGGCTTGATAGTACCATTATTTGTATCTATATTCACACATTCCGATAACTTTGTTCTACTTGTACAGCAAGTTTGCAATTCTAAAAACTGAAAATTCATACTTTTGTGGATGACATCACACATGAAATCTAGCATACCTTTGAGTATAGTCTTGGAGAATTGCGTGAGTGCCATAAGTCCTGCATTTCAGTCTGGCAATGTGCATAACAGGAGTTTATAAACATGCCTCCACTGGTAGAGTTCTTAACTAATGTCAGTTGACGAATCATTTCATTCCTATAACCTGAAGACAAGGCATGGTACAATTAATGAATAAAAATCATATTCTATACATGTTCAAACTTTATCTGCTACAATGGACATCCAACTGCACAGTTTCACATCCACGCTTCAGATCGGGATGCAGGTAGTTTATCCATCGCAGTCTGCAACCGATATGAAGGAGCCCCACTTACTGTGATTCGCATACCCTGCGCAAGATCCTCGGGAAACTGTGACGGTCTTCGCGACCTGTGGTTTTGGGGGAAACAGAACTCTACCAATTCCCTGGACTGAAATCCTGCCATCGACATGGTTTTGGGGGAAACAGAACTCTACCAATTCCCTGGACTGAAATCCTGCCATCGACATACAGATCATGATCTAACAAATGCGCAGCCTCTTCCCCCTCTCCGAACACCACAGTCCCATCTGCTTCCTGAGAAATTATCTTGTGTGGAACCCTGAGCATATCATACTTCATCTTCCCGAACCTCCTCACGGCATTATACATGCTCTCCTTGGTCTGATAGTGAACGCCATGAATTTGTAACGGGAAAACCTCGCAGAACTGAGATCGCTTAACAGCTTCTGGTTAAGTATTCAAGCAAATGGAAAGTCGACAACTTTGCAGGCATGTGATGACAGGTGGAAGAAAAAACATAAGGGAGTCGCGAGGTAAAAACTGCATGCAACGTCGCCACGCTCAAACAGAAGACTGTCGGCAAGTGGAGCGGGGGGTAAACGTGGCTGGAGATAGTAAAAAACACATGCATAAGTTTCATAGAAAACGCAGTAAATCGATGCTCACCTGCGTGATGGCTATAGGTCGGTTATCGGCATGACGAAGAGAGAAAAGCGCACCATAAATATATAAAGAATCAAACTGAGCAGCAAATTTAGCGTTTGTGCATCGGCAGTGACAGAACATATAAATGATTTTATGGGAGTCGGGCGAGTAGCCAAATGGCATATGCTGTAAAGACTCCAGGAGACATTTATTATTAATTTAATGCGCTTTCTGTGGACTCCACAGTGCAATTTTGAAAAACATGGATCACATGATAATGTGCAGTCGGAGATTTTATTGGGATTTAGTCGACTTTGATCATCAACTTTTTCCTTTGTATTATTATTATTTTTTCAAGACTTTTTATGATGCATTTTCGTCCTTCAAAGTTCAAACAAAGATGGCTTTTACTTCGTTTTGCTTTCAATGCCGTGCATTAAAAGCTAGGCATTTCAGTTCTCCACACCTCGCATTATTTATTTTAATTTTAATTAATTGCTGGGCATTTTAGTTCTCCACACCTTGCATTATTTATTTTAATTTTAATTAATTGCTGGGTAGCCACGCAGAAATTTCAACACCCACCATTATTTTGTTTTACTTTACTTTTCCAAACTTAATTGTTGCGAGTTACTCTCTCACAGTTTAAAGCAGCTTCTTCAATTATGTGTGTTATTGTTACTATGAAACCACATGACTATGCGTTATAAATTTTCTCTTCCACTCCCATCATAAAATTAATTTAATACACTCTCCTCTCGGTAACTTTAAATTGACAAAATGGTTATTCACTTGCAAATTTCCTGGTGAAATAGAGTGACGTTATTGCTAATTCTTGGGAGTAGAGTGACAGAAATAGAGTGACGTTGTGGCGGTCTCTAAGCGTTATGATAGTGTTACCTTGGTGTACATAAGATGTATAGGTATTGATTATTGTTTCGCATTTTGGAGAACATAGCTATTGTAACTCATTCAGAAAACATAAACATAGTCCGGGAAGGTACGTATTACAGCTTCTGTAATATTCACCTCCACGTGGATTCGTAAACTTAGTTGTCTGTCCATCGACATATAAATAGATCTGATACAGTACTTGATACGGGTATTTGACTATTTGATTGCATTGAATCATTAACTCATGTCCTGTAACTTGTCCCAATGCTGTGCGCATAGAGACCAAGCTGTATGCTGACCCGTTTGGCTTAATATCATTGTTCTCCAACGCATACAGAATATCGACTCTTTCTTTTAGACTAAGAGCAGCAGCAAAATATGCGTGCTGGTCGTCACTACAACTGCCGTGTTTCTCCCACTCATGTTGCCAGAACCACATATTATTACAACAATGTCGGCAACTCGGCGATGGCCATTCTTCGTTCAGCTGGGCTCTTCTATCGGTGGCAGGCAGCTTGGCTAGGCTTCTAGACTGGCTCTTGACTTTGACCGGCGGCTTCAAAACTCTTGTTACTATATTTGGGACTGTCTCTTTACAACATTCGGGACTGCACACACGACGGACGCGGCAGTAGTCAAGTGGCTCGAACACTGCAACAAGGCTTCAGCGACTCTGCTTGTCCTTTTTACTTTAGACTTCAATGACCTGACAGCATAGGGCAGGGACTAGCTGCCCCGCAGCCCCCCTTGTTTATAATTGTAGTTGTACATTATTCAACTAGAGTAATATTTCTTAGTTTCCATCATGATTTTCCATAAAGCCCTTACACATTAAAGTATTAATTTTAATACAAGTTCATAATTTTAATACAAGTATGTATTTTGCTAGTACAAGTTCATAATTTTATAGTATTTGGTAATGTGACTCCTTGTGTTTCCACTATTCGATATCCAATTTTCAAGCTCTACATTAACTTCCTCATTTGGAATGAAGCCCCATTCCAAGCATGCCTTCTCGTGAGAAGAGGCAACTCCTGCTGCGTAATAGTCCAAATTTATTGACGAAAGGCTCATGTTCAAGAATGAGTGCCCATTTTGGCTAAAGAGGTTGATTGTTGAGTGCAAGCTCCACATCCTTTGTGATTGAAGTCTTTATGAGCCATTGTCTCGAGTGAATGAGAAACAAGGATGGGAAAAAGCAAACGGGGAAAGAGGTAAAAACTCCAAAACTCCAAAATACCAAGTGTGACTACCTCATGAAGCAAGGAAGTAGTTGTGACAATGACAAAGGGCCAAATGCAAGGAACGTATTCAGAAAGAGTTTGTAACTTAGGGGAGGAAAATGCTACTACCTTGCATACAAGTTAACAAACAATGAACAAAATATAGGACATAGGAGATCCATCACTTAGAAAACACATTCGAAGGAGGAGGAGGGTGAGTGTCGCTGGGGGCTAAAAACCATACTATGTCTCCTCATGATAGCGACAACCAACATAATTACAAACTCAATTAGGTTGAGAATCGTCTAGAATCAATGAAGTATAGAGCAAGTTTCTCAAATGAAAGTCATAACCATTGCTTGCAAGCATAATAACTTGCATGCTAGGAAATTGAGGGCATACTACCACATGATGCCTCTCATCCCAAAGCAATGGAATACAAGGATAATGAATTATCATGGAACACACATCCCATTCCTATCACCCTATTGAGAAAGATGTTCATTAAGTACTTTATATATTACTTGCATATACATTTTTAATTTATCTATATTCATGTAATGAGCTTAAAGAATTGAATTTTGAGAATCATATGGAAAATGGATAAATGTTTTTATCATCACATAAATACTTTTTTTTTCTAAAGGGAAATATCTATGCAGATCTTCCCGAAGGGATCACATCCCATCAGCTTATTAGCAGAGCCTGGCCCCGAGGGCATCGAGATGAATTGACCCTGTGACCTCCCATTAACAATGTACATTAGTGATGGGAACTTGAGCAATTGAGCTAACCCTTGAGGCTAAAAACTTGTGTTAAGATCCACCCTGGTGAGGGGATAGAAAGGCTTAACCACGTGTCATAAGAAAGTCGAAGACTGTTCCGGTCCTTCTTGAGGGAGATGCCAACCATCTCTCCTTTCTATGAACATACATCTTCATATAAATATTTAGTATCAAAGTTGTGATGCATTTAAAATTTAAAGTTTAAATTATCAAAGTTGTGATGCATTTAAAACTTAAAGTTTAAAATAAATTTAAAATGTTTATTTATTGTGATAATTTGTTTTTTGTTTTTTGTTTTTTTTTGTAAATTTAAGTTTGCATTTCCTTAAAAATTCAAATCATCAATATACATAAGTCATTTGTCCATGTTTTTCAAAAATCAATGAAGGCTATCTAAATCTACCTCGAGGGATGCCTTCTTGAAATAAGTCATACCAATGCAAGATTAACTGAAATTCAAACAACCTATCATCTAAAACAATAAAAATGATAACATCTAAGAAGATCAACAGTACTCAAGAATCCTAATAGGTCACATGTGGAGGATCTTTCACATTGGAATTGGATGGAGTTGGGGGCTTAAGCTTGCATTGAAGTGGCTCTCAAGGTGAGCTAGTTAAGTGTCCAAACCTTCCAAGAAAGAGCGTTGAAATCTCCTATCACTGTTTATTTCATTCAAAGCAGCAAAGATATCATATCATATCTCTTGATTTTCCTTTAATACTCTTCCAAGAAGAGTTTTAAGTTGCTAGTGAAGAGTTATTGAGTTAAAATACTGTTTTCGTCTTCCCCTAGTATGACTAGGGTCGAGAACCTAGTGGGAAACATCCTAAAAAATATTTGAATTTGAAAAAACCAGACATTCATCAACAGGTTGAGTCTCAAGGCGTTTAATCTCTGCTCGAATATTAGGAGGAGCAACAACATAATAAATCTCCTGTAGAAATTCTCACTGTAGATTAAACTAATTATGCAATGTACTAAAGCAAAATACTTAATCTACTTCTACAATCAAACTTGTGGAAGCTTAATTGATTTTGACCAAGATCAAACATAACACATATAATAGAGAAGAAGATTCAATCACACATGAAACACAAAATAATACTCTGGGGAAAGCCTCAGCTAAAAACCCCGCTATCTGTATTATCATACAAGTGGAAATATCTTAGGATTACGCAAAGCTTTAGCTCTTGGCTATCCAGCTCTCAGTACAATCCCTCATTGCAGCTCATAGATAGAATAGACAACACATATGCCTTCCTTTAGTCCTCCAAACCTCCTATTTCCTTGCACAGTTTCTCCTGGGTCCTCCAACTGCCACTTGTGTGATTCTCACCTCACACACTACTTTGACCTCTATAATAACTACGGAATCCTGAAGGAATCTTTTCCTTATGCATGGATGAGTTTCCTTTATAGGAAAATTCCTCCCACTGATAGTACAATGTCCCTGTCTTTAATCTCAACTAGGTCTTTGTCTAAACTGACATGCATGAGTTATTTATGAGAGAATCCTCAGTTATCTGGAGTACACTAGTTTCATGCATGCATGCATTAACTGACTGAACTCACAATCAGTTCCATAAACTGTTTGGAACTAATCTAACTGGACTTAGCTCAGTTAACTGAGCTAACTAATTACAACTCAAATACAACCCAATCGTATCTCCTTAATTAAGAGATAACTTCCTCAATCAAAGGGATAATTGTTGCATGACTTCACAAAGACTTCATGTTTGAATTTCTCTAACTAAATAACTCAAGATGAATTAATCAATTATTTTTCAAACAGCTCGTGAGACTAAATTCTCATTTTAATTCAGAGATTAATTAAAATTGGAATATATCTTGAAATACTATCTATATCAATGCTATTTTTAGCATTTCTTGATGCTATTTTCAACAGAGTTGGAGTATATCCTGAAATTCTATTTATAGCAATGCTATTTTTATCATTTCTTGTTGCTATTTTCAACATTTCCACAGTTTCATGCACCTGGGCTTGGGCACGATTTCTATTTGGAGGAGCATGGCCGCCCCCGTTGTCATGGCCACCCTGCTTGCCTTGGTGGCTATAGATGCGTTGTTGAGGTTGGGTGCTCATGCAGTGCAAACACCAGGAGAGTAATGCAGTAGCAAAAGAACTAGAGGAGGTTAAGCAAATGCAAGAATAAAGTTGAGGCTTATACATGTAGCAAAAGGGAGCAGGTATGCAGAGAGAAGGACAACATATGGAGCTAAAGAGGAAGAAATATACCCGACCCATAATTCAAGATGAGTAAATCCTTCCTCCCTTCATGACCTCTGAGACTAATAGTTACAAAACAACTACACAAGAAAAAACCAACAATTAATCTATCAGGAGTAAGGGGAATTGAGTCAAGTTCACAGATAGTACTGCTAGAGAGGTTGCATGGCTTGGCCGAGGGAATGACCTGATGTTGATGACCGAGAATGCGATTGCCAAAGTGAAAAAAACAGGGATTCTCCCAGTTGACCCACTATCAAACCAATGTTTATCCACACTCTTGCACTTCTGGTTCCAGCCACTCCGTGTGGTCTCTGCCTCCAAAGGCTCAATCCCACGAACTCTCCAAGTATAGACCACCACAATCACAATACCCCATTTGTCCTCAAACTGAACTGAGACCATATTGGAACTGAAAAAAACACTGACAGTACAAGAGAGAGACCTCTTTGCAAGAATTATGCCACCACATCTGCATTGGAGAGGGGATTGGTTCACCTTTGCTAAATTTGCGCTTTCACTGTGTTGTGAGAAAGCCTAGTCTGATAATGAAAAAAACCGACTTCGAATTTACTAATTACATTTGCATGCACATACATGTGGGAGACAACCCGCTCTACCCACTCTTAAATACTTCTTACAATAAAGTGGTAGGCGTGCCCGACACCCTACCCATCAATATCTCCCAACCCCATTATGGAGATAATTTGTTTTTAATTATAGTTTAATTTTGTTATTTTCTTTTTATTTTAATATATTTATTTCTATAATTTATTAAAATATTATTTCTACACATCTATTACATAATAATAATAATTAAAATTTATTTTAAAATTTATACTTCCATCTCGGGTTGAAATAAAATAAAATCTATTTTATTATTTTTCTTTTTAAAATAATAAATAATATATAATGAAATGTCATTTAATAACATAAACTTATGCCTGTACTTTTCAATTATGCCAGTTCGTTTGAGATCCATAACATGCCACATAGGTGTAGCTTACAAATTATGGCACTCATTTCAATACGTGTTGACTTGAAATTCACTTATTAGTTGTACCTTTTATATTTCAATTATATTTAAAGTCTATGTTCCCTTTCATTTTTACTTTGCCACTTTTCATGCAAAGTTATATTATAAAATCTATATTCCCTTTCATTTTAATTTACCACTTGCATGTAAAGTATCTTTAATACTAATAATGTATATTTGATATGGTTGATATTTAGTCCCTGCCCTCCGGGCCTGGCAGGGACTATAGTAATCGGTTTTGGCCGGTTACTATTAGTTCTACACGCGAATCCATAAAAACCCGTATTCATTAACCTAAGTTTCAACTTTATATTTCATAAATCACTTTTTTTAAACCAATTACGAAATCTCTAGAGCTATTTGGACCACTAAGAATTTTCACCATCTTATTTGGCCTCACATCGAGGCCAGGGTCTGGCCAAACTTAGGATAAATCTTGATTTAAGATTTGGATTCAATCAATTTTTTGAACATGGGAACTAATGCTAGCATTGCATTAGCATTAATTCGGTAACATTAAATGTTGACGTGAGATATCAGTGAACTTTATAAGTTTCCCAAGTGTGCATGCATGTTGAGGTGCCCATCGTTGAAGTTGGCAGCTGGATATGTGTTGTCGAGCATAGGGGCGGTGATCGCTTCTTCATAAGAGCAGGGAAATTTCTAGGCCATCTACAATCGAGCGGAAAGATGCAGCTGTACTTCGGTGCTCTTCGCAGCCCTCCCCAGTCACCCCGACATGGATATCTCGCTCTGCAAGGCTGCCAAGGTCGGCTTTTCTTTCTTTTGTGAATTCTAATTTCCTGCAGAATGATCAATTTCCATTTATAAGTTTACATAATTGTTGAAAGCATCAAAATTTCAAAACTGTAAATCAAAATTTCAAAACCGTAAAGACAACATCTTAATTTTTTTTAGGGTTACTGGTACTTACTGAATTTTAACTAAAAGCAGATTAAGACAGTGCAGGCATACCTGCAAATGGCTTGCAACGTTCTCTCGTGTAAGTCCTTCGATGTTCATGTTCTCTCGTGTTTTCTTCGGACCTGCATCTATATCACAAGAAACTGAAATATCATTTTTGAATTCTGGATGCTTGTGATAGACCTATGCTACATCTGTATGACAGGAACCTAAAATTTTTCATTGCATACGACAAATTCTCTGAATTTTCTGATTGCATATCACAAATTCTCTTGCGGATGAGTTTCTCAGTGTTTGCAATAGTAGCTGTGATGCCTAAATGATGAGACCTTATCATTTATGGGCTCAAGTCTGTTACAGTAAACATAGTTGGGGGCCTTTACAGTAAACATAATTACACATCAGTGCATTACTTTGAAAAATGTTGAGCATACGCTTTTCTACATCTTACGGCGTTAGGGTTTGGCCAGCTAATGAAATAACCACTAATATTTTAACCTCGATTCAACTAATGGCAGAATACAGACCATCTTCTGTCACCGTCGAGATAGTCAGATGTCTAACTAATTAGTGAGCCAGCGTTATGAATAAACACTAACACGAATAATATCGAAATAACAACTATTATGAATGATGCCGAAATGTCCTTAAGTTAGAATTAAGAGAAACATTATGCTAATTCATAATCAATTAACTGTCACAAACGATCATTACATTGTCATTGTCATTGCAACTAATGGGCGATTACACAATTTATGTAGGTACTGCAGAGACTTGGAAAAACAATGAGCGAAATCTAAAACGATTCAGCTTGCTCAGGATTCCACGATAGTGGTGAATCAAACCACTTGAGCTAATTTTTGAGGCTTGATAGTACCATTATTTGTATCTATATTCACACATTCCGATAACTTTGTTCTACTTGAAGTTTGCAATTCTAAAAACTTAAAATTCATACTTTTGTGGATGACATCACACATGAAATCTAGCATACCTTTGAGTATAGTCTTGGAGAATTGCGTGAGTGCCATAAGTCCTGCATTTCAATCTGGCAATGTGCATAACAGGAGTTTATAAACATGCCTCCACTGGTAGAGTTCTTAACTAATGTCAGTTGACGAATCATTTCATTCCTATAACCTGAAGACAAGGCATGGTAAAATTAATGAATAAAAATCATATTCTATACATGTTCAAACTTTATCTGCTACAATGGACATCCAATTGCACAGTTTCACATCCACGCTTCAGATCGGGACACAGGTAGTTTATCCATTGCAGTCTGCAACCGATATGAAGGAGCCCCACTTACTGTGATTCGCATACCCTGCGCAAGATCCTCGGGAAACTGTGACGGTCTTCGCAACCTGTGGTTTTGGGGGAAACAGAACTCTACCAATTCCCTGGACTGAAATCCTGCCATCGACATACAGATCATGATCTAACAAATGCGCAGCCTCTTCCCCCTCTCCGAACACCACAGTACCATCTGCTTCCTGAGAAATTATCTTGTGTGGAACCCTGAGCGTATCATACTTCATCTTCCCGAACCTCCTCACGGCATTATACATGCTCTCCTCGGTCTGATAGTGAACGCCATGAATTTGTAACGGGCAAACCTCGCAGAACTGAGATCGCTTAACAGCTTCTGGTTAAGTATTCAAGCAAATGGAAAGTCGACAACTTTGCAGGCATGTGATGACAGGTGGAAGAAAAAACATAAGGGAGTCGCGAGGTAAAAACTGCATGCAACGTCGCCACGCTCAAACAGAAGACTGTCGGCAAGTGGAGCGGGGGGTAAACGTGGCGGGAGATAGTAAAAAACACATGCATAAGTTTTATAGAAAACGCAGTAAATCGATGCTCACCTGCGTGATGGCTATAGGTCGGTTATCGACATGACGAAGAGAGAAAAGCGCACCATAAATATATAAAGAATCAAACTGAGCAGCAACTTTAGCGTTTGTGCACCGGAAGTGACAGAACATATAAATGATTTTATGGGAGTCGGGCGAATAGCCAAATGGCATATGCTGTAAAGACTCCAGGAGACATTTATTATTAATTTAATGCGCTTTCTGTGGACTCCACAGTGCAATTTTGAAAAACATGGATCACATGATAATGTGCAGTCGGAGATTTTATTGGGATTTAGTCGACTTTGATCATCAACTTTTTCCTTTGTATTATTATTATTTTTTCAAGACTTTTTATGATGCATTTTCGTCCCTTCAAAGTTCAAGCAAAGATGGCTTTTACTTCGTTTTGCTTTCAATGCCGTGCATTAAAAGCTGGGCATTTCAGTTCTCCACACCTCGCATTATTTATTTTAATTTTAATTAATTGCTGGGCATTTTAGTTCTCCACACCTTGCATTATTTATTTTAATTTTAATTAATTGCTGGGCAGCCACGCAGAAATTTCAACACCCACCATTATTTTGTTTTACTTTACTTTTCCAAACTTAATTGTTGCGAGTTACTCTCTCACAGTTTAAAGCAGCTTCTTCAATTATGTGTGTTATTGTTACTATGAAACCACATGACTATGCGTTATAAATTTTCTCTTCCACTCCCATCATAAAATTAATTTAATACACTCTCCTCTCGGTAACTTTAAATTGACAAAATGGTTATTCACTTGCAAATTTCTTGGTGAAATAGAGTGACGTTATCGCTAATTCTTGGGAGTAGAGTGACAGAAATAGAGTGACATTGTGGCGGTCTCTAAGCGTTATGATAGTGTTACCTTGGTGTACATAAGATGTATAGGTATTGATTATTGTTTCGCATTTTGGAGAACATAGCTATTGTAACTCATTCAGAAAACATAAACATAGTCCGGGAAGGTACGTATTACAGCTTCTGTAATATTCACCTCCACGTGGATTCGTAAACTTAGTTGTCTGTCCATCGACATATAAATAGATCTGATACAGTACTTGATACGGGTATTTGACTATTTGATTGCATTGAATCATTAACTCATGTCCTGTAACTTGTCCCAATGCTGTGCGCATAGAGACCAAGCTGTATGCTGACCCGTTTGGCTTAATATCATTGTTCTCCAACGCATACAGAATATCGACTCTTTCTTTTAGACTAAGAGCAGCAGCAAAATATGCGTGCTGGTCGTCACTACAACTGCCGTGTTTCTCCCACTCATGTTGCCAGAACCACGTATTATTACAACAATGTCGGCAACTCGGCGATGGCCATTCTTCGTTCAGTTGGGCTCTTCTAGCAGTGGCAGGCAGCTTGGCTAGGCTTCTAGACTGGCTCTTGACTTTGACCGACGGCTTCAAAACTCTTGTTACTATATTTGGGACTGTCTCTTTACAACATTCGGGACTGCACACACGACGGACGCGGCAGTAGTCAAGTGGCTCGAACACTGCAACAAGGCTTCAGAGACTCTGCTTCTCCTTTTTACTTTAGACTTCAATGACCTGACAACATAGGGCAGGGACTAGCTGCCCCGCAGCGCCCCTTGTTAATTATTAGTATCTATTTTGGATTAGTTAGTATGGTAATGCGTTTATCATCAATATTAGCTTATTTGTTTTTATTATTCTTTGACTCCAAAAAGGATGGATTACATGTCTTGTCATATTTTTTTTTTTTTTAATTATTATATATTATATATAATTTTGGATTATAGGTTTAGTTTTTATAATTTTTTTATTAAAATAAAATGTATTGGATTAAGTTTTTTTAATGAAAAATTGTAATTTTATTAATGAAAACAAAATTATATGTTGCAAATGCACTAAGTTGTATTTAGAAAAGCCCATTAGGGTTTATCACGAAATATCATAAAAAGTCTCTGGTTGGAATAGTATAAAAATCTTCTACTTTTTCTTTTTTCTCCTTCTTCTTTTTTACTTCCTTACAAACTTCGGTGGTGGGTTCGATGATCGCTAGAGCCAACTCCTTCAAAGTTTCAAGAATGTTCTCCTTTTTTGATTCAAAGTTCTCGGAGACGTGGGACCTTTTAGTTCCCTGAAACTCTTCCATCTTTGTTGTTGCTATTTTGTTTCCTGTGGAAAAATGTGAAACTGCCATATCCACGTTCTAGTTGAGTTTTGATGACTTTGCGAGTGGTTCTACAGGTGTGTTGTTTCATTTGCTTATTCTTTTTCTTCACCAGGTGGGTCCTTTAGATCCACCTCTTCGTCCTCATTATGATGAGGGGGCTCATAAGATTGCCAATGCTTTGATTTGGGCCTCTACCCTTTCCTCTTATTTGCTGATTTTTTTAGCCAAAGGACAAATATCTTGTAGGTGCCTAGTTTGGTTGCATACGTGGCATCTAAAGACCGTGTTTTCATAATCTAAGCTCTGTGTCCACTGGAATTGTCTGTTGATTAGCTGAATACGGTTAGGCAAACCCTAGTTGAGGTCGATCTCCACACAAATGCGTGCATATGTGAAGATCCCCTTTGATATTCTCTCACTATCGATTCTTATAAACTCTCCCAAAGTATTCTTGATGTCTTCACGAACTTGATGGTGCCAAAAGGGAAGTGGGAGATTGGGCAACCAAACCCAGATGGGCATTTTTGTTACCTTCATTGTTGATGAATCAAATTTCGGGAACCGGGGGGTGATGAATAACCTTGCTCTACCCCACAACCATGGTCCTTGTTTGAATATTTTTTGGTAATCTTTTTTTGAAGTAGGTTGAATGATAAAAACCCCTTCAAGCATAGATAAATATCACATTTTGTAGTCCAATTTGTGTAAATCCATTGGTATAGATCTTCTGGATTAGGCCATAATTTGTTAAAACAACAAATAACTGCCTTTGCATGGAAATATGAGAACAGGTCTTTTACTTGAGGATTATGGATCTCGATCTTTGGGTGTTTCTCCATCCTTTCCACTATGTAAGGCCCAGACAATGTCCCAATAGGAGGTATTACCTTCACCTAATCTACACTCCTTTTGATGGCTTCTTTATATGAAATTGAAGGCACAAATCTTGATCCTTCAAGTAATACAAACATCATAATTAGGGTGGAACCTCTATTGATGTTGTATTCTTTGAGAGATCTCATGTCCTGAAGGATTTTACTTCTTGAAATGAGCTTTTGGGAAGCTAATGGGATTCCCTCCTGTTGTTGTATTTTTTGCTTGATATTCTCCACTAAATCCTCATTGTTTACATAGATTAAAATAGATTTACCTGCCAACATTTTTATGAGAATCTGGAACGTCCTCTCCTCTTTCGATTTTGAACCTTGCTGCCAATCTATCGGATTTGCTCATTTCAAAGGATCGTAGGGTATAGAAGAAACCCGATCTGAGCATGTAGTGTTGGGTCGACACATATATACTTCAAACTCCTTCATCCTTTGTTGAAAATGCAACAAGATGATGGAGCTTAGTGAAAAGAAGTCACCTTCACTAAGTGTGCCCGCAGGCTATTTTTGGCGCAACGTCTATTTTTAGACATATGGATCATGGTCTATGAGTTGCAGGATGCTATTTATGGATGATTGGTCATGTTGGTAAAATAGATGGACCTCTATTTTTAGACATATGGGCAGAGTCTATTTTTAGACTACCAGTCTAAATATAGAACAGTCAAATATTATTAGCTCTTAATAATATTTGGACTATAAACATTATCTTATTCTCTTGGAGCACTTCAATTCGAGCTACAGATGTGGCACATGCAATTGCCAGAAGAAAATACGCTTTTCCTATGGGTTACTTGAGCTATTGCATGAAGGACTTCAGTTAGAACTTCAGTGATTGAGTTTGGTGGAGTTGAATGAGGAGTTGATGGAGTTGTGTTCAGTTTGACTTAGTTGAACTAGTTGTATTTAGTCTAACTAACAAATACACTAGTGATGAGTGGTGTGAATTAATTATTAATTAATTCACTAATTATTAACTCATAAATCAACTGAGGAATACATCAGTTAACTCAGTGCATGGACAGTTCAATGGAGACAAGTGTTAGAGGTGAGTGAAAGGGCAAGACAGCTACCAGTTGTGACTATAGTTGTGCATGTGATTTGCACAATCAGTGGGATTGAGTTGCCAATGAGGATTGCGTAGTGTTACAAATGGAAAATACGAGTTTGGTTCAGCCATTCATTAGTATTATCATGCAGGATTGTGCAGTGGAGGCAGGCAAGCAGCGGAGGTGATTTGAGCCAGTGATTGATACAGATCTGAGCTAGTTTGTTTGTAACATGTGGAGATAGTACTTAGTACTTGCAAGGAGTATTGTACTGTGTACTATTACATGTTCTCAATCAATATAATATACAGATAGTTGGGGGCTTTCAGCTTTATGCTTTCCCCGTGAAATACTGTGTTGATATGTGTGATTGATGCTTCTATGTTCGTATGCGATTGTTTCTTAATACTGCAAAATTGATGATCAACGTAGAGGAGGTTATGTATTATGCATGGTTTCGAAAATAGTGTATAATCAGGATAATCTTTATGAATAAGTGCCATATTATTCAAAATTTCTACATGGTATCAGAGTAGAGTTGATCATCAGGTCGATTATTCAGGAAGTGACTACGTTTCATTTCTTCAAGCAGAGTCTGTAATCGGGCCAGGTAGCCTCTGGATTCATCCTTCCTTTGGAAGGTGAGATATCCAGTGAATTCCCATACAGTCGATCTCTGTACAAGAAATACTTCATTCTCACGAATTTTAGATCGGAAGCAGTTGAGTTTTGAGCTGGTGGAATTCGAATTTGCAGCAGTGTTTTCTTGGTGTCAAAGTTGAAATGTCTTTCAACAGATCGTGATTGGATTATGCCCTTGAAGGCATCTCGAACTATATTGCATGGAAGGACAGGATGGAGGCAGTGTTAGATGACAATGGGTTGAAGGAGTTCATAGATGTGGATATCCCAAAACCTACTGATATTTCTCAAGTCGGGGATTGGCAAAAGAAGACAGCAAAGTGTCGAAGGATTCTGTTGGAGGGCGTGAGGGATCACATTGTGTCCAGCCTTCATGGAAAGGCTTCTCCATTCTTGATGTGGAAAGCGTTGACAGATCTATACCAATGCAAGAGTGACCAGAGGAAGTTGGCACTCAAGGATAAACTCAGAAACATAAAGTGTGAGAAAGGCAACAGTATGCGCAAGTATCTCACGAAGTTCACCCAATGTCGGGATGAGCTGGGAAGTGTGGGGGTGATTGTCAATTGTTATACAGGAATAGTGTCCACACGGATGCTGTTATTACCACTAAGATGTGTGGCTATCTTAGAAACAAACAATCAAAGTCTACTGTTGATTCCTTTTATGAAAATAGATGAGAGGAGAACCAAGAGGGCCAACTTGAGTCTTGCGCTTGATTCCCTCTCCTTCTTGATAGAGTTTTGCTGCTTGCTCTTTGTCTGCTCAGCTTCAAAGGGACCTGTAGAATCACAACAAGATACTACTATGCAAGAAACAAGGATCTAAATTCACAAATAATGTAGGAACATATGTACATTAACCATATACAAGCACATATAAACAAATACACCAGGATATGGAAGGAAACAAGAATAGCTTTATTCAGATAAAAGTAGCAAGAGGATTACAACCATGAGT
>APFE030535337.1:160121-189545 GCA_000404065.3 Pinus taeda | reverse complement strand
TGAAATTTTCTAAGTAAGATAAGGTAGAATTCATATTTATTGCTCTGCCTGTGGGAAAGTTTCACGTATGTGTTCTTCTTCTGTTGAAAAGGATTCATGTGTTTATGCCCTTTTCACCCTCCTAAACAATCTTTCTATTCCGCATTACTTCAAATTTAATTGCTAGACTTTCTGCATGTCTTGCCTCACGAAGTAATTTGTGCCTTTGTGTTAAACTCTCTGCTCATTGTTGTTCGTTGGTCCCATACATCCCAGAAACCCAGTCATTCATAAAAATTTGTTTCTTGTATCCATATTTGTTTACTAGCCTAAAATCAATATTTCATTGTAAGTCATCTCAGGCCATATCATTTATCTATTCACTGAGCGTGACTCGGAGAGAGCCCTTTCCTGTTCTGGTGGGGCTAGCTACCAAACTGAGCGTGGTTTGTGGTTACCCTGAATTTCGCCTTCCTTCAGCCTAAGGCGGATTTAGGTGCTAACAGACACTATGCCACAAATTGTCCGCAGAAGAAGAAAAATAAGCAAGTTGTTGGATCTGCAGCGGGAGAGGCCTTAGCCTCGTAGTTTGAGCTAGATTTTTCGCTGATTGCATGCTTGGTATCAAGTGTGATGGGATTGGTATGGTTCTTGGACAGTGGTGCATCTTTTCACATGACAGGAGATCGAGATTTGTTTTTTGATCTGGATGAGAAATATCTTGGAGTGCACATCGAGATTGGCGATGATGGTAGATACAGTGCGACCGGTATCGGTACCATTTCCTTTGAGAGGGAGTCTGGTAAACCCTTCGTATTGAAGGAAGTGATGCATGTTCCAGGATTGAAGAAGAATCTGATCTATGTGGTGATGTTAGAAGACAAGGGATATGATGTTGTTTTCAGCGAGGAAAAGGCTTTCCTGCACAGTAAGGCAACTAGAGAAACCCAGAAGATAGGGGTTCGAGTCAGGAACCTTTATTAGCTGCACGTAGATGGTTGCGCAGCAATGGCATGCAAGGCAGAAGGAGTGGTGAGCCGGGATGATGACGAGCTGTGGCATAGGAGATTGGGCCACCTTATACATGGAGCCTTGAAGATACTACAGCAGATTTCTACTGGCCTTCCTAAAGGCACTCTTGCGCAATTAGATCAATGCAAGGGGTGTATTTTGGGAAATTTTGTGAAAGGCACCTTTCACGAGAAGGATAGTCACGCCACGACGATCCTTGAGAGAATTCACAGAGACGTGTGTGGACCTTTCTCAATTGCTTCGACAGCAAATCAGAGGTACTGTGTGATCTTTGTTGATGATTTCTCTCGAAAGTGTTGGATCTTCTTCATGCAGAAGAAGAGCGAGACATACTCAAAGTTCTGTGAGTTCAAAGCACTAGTTGAGAAGGAATCAGGGAAGAAGGTGAAGGCTCTTAGGAGCGACAATGGTGTTGAATTCATCTCTGGCGAGTTCAAGGATTTCTGCAGCGCAGAAGGGATTCAAAGAGAGCTCATAGCTCCCCATAACCCACAGTAGAACGGGGTTGCTGAGCGGAAGAACAAAACGATCGTGGGTGCTGCATGATCAGAGCCTACCCCTTCACTTGTGGGTGGAGGCATGCAATCCTGCAGTATATGTGCAGAACCATTGTCCTCACAGGATACTTAGCATGAGTACACCCGAGGAGGCTTATTCTGGTAAGAAACCTGATATTTCCCATTTGAGGATTTTTGGTTCTCCTGTTTACATGCATGTGACGAAGGATGCCAGGAAGAAGTTGGAACCGACAGCAGAAGTTGGGATATTTGTGGGGTACACTGATATGCCCCACAACTATCGTGTGTATTTGCCAGACAGTTGCAAGACTGTTGTGTGACAAGATATAAAATTTCAGGAGGAGAAAGCCATGAAGTGTTCGCTTGAGAGGGAGCCACACTTGCATGCAAATGAGAAACTATTAGTTCCTAAGGATGAGCCTCAAGACATGGATCAGCCACAAGATGAGGTTCATGGAGTGGAAGATACCACTCATGCAGTGCCAACCATCAGAGGATGAAAGCACACTACAGAAGCTGAGCGACTGGTTCAAGATGCAGAGAAGGTTGTAGGACCACCTACAGCACAACGTAGACAGAGACAGTCACCTGATCGATACACTGGATACATGGCTCTTGTGAGAAAATGTATCGTGACTGAGCCATCCTCTTTCGAGGAAGCTGTGGAGGATCCCGCATGGGTAGATGCCATGGTGGAAGAGTATGATTCGATTGTCAGAAACAGTGCATGGGAGATTGTCCCAAGACCGGAAGGGAAATCAGTGGTGGGTTCGAGATGGATCTACAAAGTGAAGCAGGCAGCTAATGGGAGTGTGGAGAAGTACAAGGCAAGATTTGTTGCCCGAGGCTTCTCACAGATAGAGGGGATCGATTATGAGGAGACCTTTGCACTTGTCACAAGGTATTCTTCCATACGGATGATTCTTGCTCTCTCAGTGCATATGGGGTGGCACATTCATCAGATGGATGTAAACACTGCGTTCCTCAATGGAGTCATTGAGGAGGAAGCGTACATAGAGCAGCTCGAAGGTTTCGAGATCTTCAGCAGCGAGTCGCATGTGTGCAGGCTCAAGAGAGCGTTGTATGGGTTGAAACAAGCACCTCGTGCTTGGTACACACGAATAGACAGCTATTTCACTGGACTTGGATTCTCTAAGAGTGAGGCAGATCCTAACCTATACCAGATTGTGGTGGAGGGTAAGTTGCTTATCATTGTACTTTATGTAAATGATTTGATTCTAACGGGAGATGAGATGTTGATACTTTCATGCAAGAAGGATCTTGCTCGGGAGTTTGAGATGAAGGACATGGGCCTCCTTCATTATTTCCTAGGATTGGAAATTTGGCAGTGCAGTGATGGACTATTTGTTTCTCAGGGAAAGTATGCTCGGGAGATACTGGAGAAGTTCAACATGCATGGCTACAAGCCTGTTGATACTCCTCTTCCTAGAGGTTGGAGGAAGGAGGATGCTACTTTAGCAGAGGTAGTGGATGCCACTGTTTATCGACAGTTGGTGGGGTCACTTATGTATCTGGTCAATACACGACCTGATATATGCTATGATGTTAACCAGCTTTCACAAGCCATGGTTAAGCCAACCAATCTCTTCTGGAAGGCGGGCAAGCATGTATTGCGTTATCTCAGAGGCACATCGGGATATGGATTGTGGTACAGACAGGAGGATGAGGTGAAGCTATGTGGCTTCACGGATGCAGATTGGGCAAGGAGCCCAACGAATAGAAAGAGCACATCTGGAGAGATCTTCAGTGATGGATCGACAGCAGTTTCTTGGTACAGCAGGAAGCAGAGATCCGTGGCACTCAGTTCTGTAGAGGCCGAGTATATGGCAGCAAGTTTGGCTGCATGCGAGGCTATATGGATGAGGAAGATCCTGGTTGGGTTGTTCGGGTCTCATTTGGATCCTACTGTGATTTACTGTGATAACCAGAGTTGCATTAAACTCTTAGCTAATCCTGTATTTCATGATATATCAAAACACATCGACATCAGGTACCATCATATCAGATATTATGTGCAGCGGAGAATCATGTTACTTTCATATATTCCCATGGAGGATCAGGATGCTGATATCTTGACGAAGTCACTCACCAGGAGAAAATTCGAGTACCACTGAGACAAGATAGGGGTTGCTGATAATCCATATCTTGTTGAGAGGGAGTGTTGAGAATGCAACAAGATGATGGAGCTTAGTGAAAAGAAGTCGCCTTCACTAAGTGGGCCCGCTGGCTATTTTTGGCGCAAAGTCTATTTTTAGACTATGTCTATTTTTAGACTATGTCTATTTTTAGACATATGGATCATGGTCTATGAGTTGTAGGATGCTATTTGTGAATGATTGGTCAAGTTGGTAAAAATAGATGGACCTCTATTTTTAGACATATGGTCGGAGTCTATTTTTAGACTACCAGGCTAAAAATAGAACTGTCGAATATTATTAGCTCTTAATAATATTTGGACTATAAACATTATCTTATTCTCTTGGAGCACTTCAGTTCGAGCTACGGATGTGGCACATGCAGCTGCCAGAAGGAAATACGTGGTTCTTATGGGTTACTTGAGCTATTGCATGGAGGAATTCAGTTAGGACTTCAGTGATTGAGTTCTATGGAGTTGGATCAGGAGTTGATGGAGTTGTGTTCAATTTGACTTAGTTGAACTATTTGTATTTAGTCTAACTAACAAATACACTAGTGTTTAGTGGTGTGAATTAGTTATTAATTAATTACTAATTATTAACTCATAAATCAACTGAGGACTACATCATTTAACTCAGTGCATGGACAGTTCAGTGGAGACAAGTGTTAGAGGTGAGTGAAAGGGCAAGACAATTGTCAGTTATGACTATAGTTGTGCATGTGATTTGCACAATCAGTGGGATTGAGTTTCCAATGAGGATTGTGTAGTGTTACACAAAGGAAATACGATTTTGGTTCAGCCATTCATCGGTATTTTCATGTAGGATTGCTCAGTGGAGGCAGGCAAGCAGCGGAGGTGATTTGAGCCAGTGATTGATTCAGATCTGAGCTAGTTTGTGTGTAATAGGTGGAGATAGTACTGAGTACTTGTGAGGATTATTGTACTGTGTACTGTTACATGTTCTCAATCAATATAATATACAGATAGTTGGGGGTTTTCAGCTTTATGCTTTCCCCGTGAAATATTGTGTTGATATGTGTGATTGATGCTTCTATGTTAGCATGTGATTGTTTCTTAATACTGCAAAATTGATGATCACCGTAGAGGAGGTTATGTATTATGCATGGTTCCGCAAATAGTGTATAATCAGGATAATCTCTGTGAATAAGTGTCATATTATTCAAAATTTCTACACAATTAAAAAACATCGAATGGCCAAAGCAAAAATGTAAATTTTGAAATACCATGGAAGCAATAAAAAATAATTAATTGGAAGCAATAAAGTGTCAACAAAATTAGATCCTAATATTTATAATCTAGCTACTTTAAAATCTAACTAATATATGACTTTAGAAGTTGTTCATTCCTTGGAAGGAAGTCCTCAATTCCTTCCTTATTTTGAAGATGATATTTTCCAAGGACAATATTCCCTGCAACTTGGTATGGCCATGACCACAATTGCTAAAAATTGTTATGTTTTCCTTTTTGTTTACTTATTTTGTCCCACTTCAGGATAAGATCATAGATTTTGAAATCCTTTTCATCCTATGAATGTTTATCGAAATAAACCAACACTTGAAAATCTTCTAAAGAGTGACAAACCTTTGTTTTCTTTGTTTCATTCCTCTTTTAAATTTAATAAAACATCAATCCTATGTTGGATGGTTGAGAAAATTTCACCACTTATCACTTGCAAAAGATGAAAAGGGGGTATTTCTTTAATGGAATTTGTGCCAAAGGCTTGTGATATTCATACATATCTTGATGGACAAGGTCGACCTAAATAGGAGAATGCCATGGTCGAAGATTACCATTTCTTGATGAAGAATAAAACTTGGGGCTTAGTTCCCCAATCACAAAGAAATAATATAATGGAAGATCAACATGTATACAAGAATAAATCCATATTTTAAGGTGTTCTTGAGAGGTAAATAGCTCAACTACCACCAAAAGGTTTCTCTCAATGGGAAGGTATTGACTACACCAACAACTTTACCATTGTTGTAAAGATGAAATTTGTAACAATTGTTCTTTCACTTGCATTGGAAGTACACCAAATGGATGTCAAGAGTGCTTTCTTACATGGTGATCTCATTAAGGAGATTTATATGGAGAAACCCATGAATTTTGAGGAGGATGTTAGTTTTGTGTGTCCACTAAAGAAATCATTTTATGGTTTGAAACAACTTAAAAGCTTGTTCATACAATGGGAAAAAACTAAACGTGCTTGAGATGATCTAAATCTATGCTCTATTGAGAAGCAGCTTGCTGATCTACTGGATGAGCATGGTCGAGGGTTCATCTCAGCAAAAGCTAAATCTACCCTCACCAAACTTGAGGCTCAAAGGTCCAAAATTCTTCAGGAATGAGAGCAGACATGGAGACTTAGAAGCAGAGCCATCTGGCTGAAGGCGGGGGATGACAATACCAAATTCTTCCACAATTTTTCTAAAGGGAGACAGGCTTGTAATACTATTTGGAAGATTCCTATTGAACATGGTCAGTTTGCACATACCTTCCACCAGCTAGCTCATTTAGGAAGCTCTCATTTCCAATAGCTTTTCAAGGCACCACTTGGGACCTCACTTGCAGAAACTATTCGCATTGTTGGACTCTTCCCTCAGTTTGTAGACCCTAATGCAACAGAATACCTTAACAAGCATGTATCTATGGGGGAACTGGAAAGTACACTTAAAGGGTTCAAGAAGGATAAAAGTCCTAGACCTGATAGATGGTCATAGAATTATATCTTGCATTTTTTGAGACTATAGGCATGGACCTACTTAAGGTTGTGGAGGAATGCCAACTTTCGGGGTGCATGTATGAGGCAATCTACTCCACCTTCATTGCTCTTATCCCTAAGGTTGATTCTCCTCAATCTTTCAATGACTTCCGGCCGATATCCCTTAGCAATTATTTATACAAAATTATAGCCAAAACCATTGCCAATCGTATCAATCCTATTATCTCTAACAACATCTCATCTAAACAATTTGGCTTCCTTCACAACCGAAAGATTCATGAAGCCATTGGTACTACTGAGGAAGCATTCCACTCCATCAAATTGAAGCATATTAAAGGATCCATCCTCAAAATCAACCTCTCCAAGGCCTTTGGTCGGGTCAGCTGGCTCTATCTAAGAATACTTCTCACTCATCTGGGTTTCCCTATCACATCCATACAATGGATCATGTGTTGTATTTCCTCTGTCTTTTTTAGTTTTCTTATCAATGGGTTTGCCTCCAACTTCTTCCATGTTGAGAGGGGTCTCAGACAAGGATGCCCACTCTCTCCTTTACTCTTTCTGCTTGTTATGGAAGGCCTAAGTAGGATGATCCTGCATGAAATAAGAGAAGGGCGTCTATTGGGACTCAAGATCATTGATCAGTGTACAATATCTCATCTTCTATTCATTGATGATGTGCTTATCTTCCTCAGCAGTGGCATCCGAGACTTCTCTACTTTTTATGATATCATGCTACTTTTCAGTGTTGTCACTGGGATGCAAAGAAACAGACCAAAGTCTACCATTACTTTCTTGACATGCTCTCCATAGGAAACCCGATTTGCTGATAAGAAGTTTCCTTTTCAAAGTCACCAATTGGAAGATGGACTTAAATACCTAGGGTTTCGCATAAAATCCCATGGGTACAAAATAGCAAACTAGATTTGGTTGGTGACTAAGGTGGAAAAAATACTTCTAAATTGGAATCATTGTTTCTTATCCAGAGCAGGGAGGTTGGTTCTTATCAAATCTGTATTGGAAGCCACTCTGGTTTACTAGATATCCTTAACATGGATTCCTCAAGGTATTCTTTCGAGAATCCAAAAAATATGTTGCAAATTCCTATGGAATGGGCACAAGGAGGGGAAGCCATTCACCTGTGTGATATGGAGTCATATTGCATTGCCTAAGAAATGGGTGGGATGGGGTCTTAAAGATCTTCCTGCCTTCGCACATGCTTGGGCTGCGAAATTAGGATGGCTCCTACTAAAATCCAAAAGCCTGTGGACTGATGTGATAATAAAAAAATACATTTGGTCGCTTCAACTAATGGATTGGATTTGACTCCCTACTTGGCACAAACAGGGTATTTTAGTAATTTGGAGGGTCGTTCTTCAAACTCTCCCTACCATCAGGAATGGCCTCACTTGACGCATAAAAGATGGTACATCAGTCCTCATTAGCTCAGATCCATGGACTGGTTGTGGCAATATGTATCGCCTTCCACCAAACCTTATTGAATTCCTAAATGACAAGGGCATAATCTTGATAGCTCAAATTGCAAATCTGGAGAACTCCACTATTTTCATGTACGCTTGGAAATCAGCAGACACACTTGGTATCCGTAAATAGTGGCTTCATGAATGGGAGAGTTACAATAATGCATTGTCTGAATCACATGTCCGCATATCAAATGATGAAGATGAGCTCATGTGGGCACCTATAGCACACGGAATATACTCCGCCAAGGAAGGATACCCCATCATTCATGTTGCGCACAAGCCACCTGTTCTGGAGGGGTGGTGGAGATCTCTTTGGAAAATTAAGGCGCCCCATGAACCCGTCTCTTTATGTGGAATGGCATTATGAATAAAACACCTAATGGCATAAACTTTATGAAGAGATCCCACTTTGGTCCGACCTGGTGTATCATATGTCAACAGTTCAAGGAATCGAATGAGAATCTCTTCTTATTCTGGATAAAATTTCGACACTTATGGGAACAAGTCCTCTCCTCCCTAGCAATCACACAGCAATGGGATGGGCGTGATATCACGGAGGCATGGAAAAAATTGTGGGCGGCTTCCACTAACATGAAGATCCGTAACCTCCCACTGATTATTTGTTGGCATACTTGCTTAAGCTTTCATTGCATCATCTTTAATAACTTGCAAATTCAGTGGCCATTAGTTGATCAGATCATCAATAACTATAATGAGTTGCCCGATGATGACCACCCCCCACCTGTTCGTACTATAGCACCTGAATCCATCAACCATAATCAACCTTAGGCATATTTTGTTAGATCTTCACAAGACTAGGTATGGTGGGGGGGGGGGGGGGGGGGGGTATATTACTTCACTTATCTATCAACCATTTTTTCCGTATTCGCATGGCGTTGGGTGCTGGCACAAACAACTTCGCAGAACTCATTTCGCTCAAAAGCTTATTATATTTTGCCTTGGCACAAGACTGTAGACAAATTCAGATATTCGAGGACTCCAAAATCATCTTAAATTGATTCAATTGCAAAACTGCATGTCATGTGCATTCTCTTAGAAACATTTCGGATGATGCCTTGCGATTAAAATCTCAATTTGAACATATTTCTTGTCTCCACATTTATAGGGAGCGCAATCAGATTGCAGATCAGCTTTCCAAGGAGACCTCGAACCAACCCAAAGGTCAATGGTTGATACAAGAATAGAGGGAGGCAGAGTTTTTTTAGTATTTTCATAGGCCCTACATCGATCAGCTACATAAAATAGACGAGCCCTAATTTTACAGCATTTTGTGTAGTACATATAAGCTATCTATGTTATATAATTTTTTGTATTTTTGTATAAACATTTACAAAACTTAACTGTATACCCTTAGTGGGTATTTATGTACAGACCTATATATTTTAACGGCTATGGCCACAACATACAGCATATGCCAATGGCATTTACAACATGTAATTTTCCATATTAATAGAAAATTATGATTTTTCCCCAGTGAAAAAAAAAAAAAAAAAAAAACTTCCTACAACAAAGTATGAGAAAATCAATAGGCTCTTTCTCAATTTCCATTTCAAAAATTGTGCACGAGATCACAAATTTATGTTTTACATGTGAGTGGTGATACTTTATTTTTTGCACTATATGTTGATGATTTAGTCATCACTAGAGGTAGTACTGACTTGATTTTGGATTTGAAAAAAAAATAACAAACACATTTGAAGTGATCAACCTTTTTTGTTGCATTTCTTCTTGGGCATCCAAGTTTTGAAGATGCATAACAATATTCTCCTTTCTCAACCTAAATTTGTGTTGAACATATTATGGAAGTTTAAGATGGATGATTATAAACCATGTGTTACACCATCTCAATAGGGAGTGATGTTGACTAAGGAGTGTGATTATCTTGAAGTTGTTGTTACTCTCTACAAGAAAATTGTTGGTTGCCTCATTTATTTGACTCACAATTAGCTTGATCTAGCCTTTGTTTTGCTTGCGGTCTATAGGTTCAAACAAAATAAGAAAGAAAGTCATTCAAATGCCACAAAGAGAATTATTCACTATATCAAGGGCACATATCAGCTTATTATAAAGTATTATAGAAATATCTTACAACAATTGATTATTTAGACAGACCTGTATTGGGTTAAAGATGAAGATGACGTAAATTTGACTTCTGGTTATGTGTTTCATTTTGGCTTTGGATCAATTTTCTAGCTTTGTAAAAGCATAAGGTGGTTTCCTTATTGACCAAATCCATTGAATATAGAGGTGCAAATGATGTTGACACAAAGGCAATGTGGATTCATGACTAATGGGTGAGTTTATATTTTCTTTTAGGGAATCAACCATAGTGCATTGTGATAATTAAAACAAAATATAAGTAATCAAAGCCTTGCTAAGAGTAAAATGAAGCATGTGGAGCTTCATGCCCATTATTTGAAACAATGGGTACATGAGAAATTGTATCTCTTGTTTATTATGAGACATCTAATTTGATTATTAATATCATTACAAAACCAATAACATAATCTTATAAGTATGGCTAACTTTAGGCTATGCTAACATAATCCAAGTATGTGAAACTTCGAGAAAAGTTGACTATGTCTTCCATATTTTATGGTAGCTAATTATGATTTAGGTTATATAAAGAAAATCCATGGATTTCTCTATCAATCATCATTATATGGTATTATATGATCTTATCCATTATATTTTGAGCTACACTTTCTTGTGCTTTAGTGATATAATGTTATGTGTTTAGATAATTTCTTCTTGGAATTCCTAGTTATTCACTTCTCTAATTGCTTGATTCTCTAACATTATTTTTGTCCTAGGTAATATATCCTAGGGAAGCCTCCTGAATACTTCCCCTCATTTTGAGGATGGTACCCTTGTGTAAACCCTATATTCTTCAGGGCATAAGGTTGGGTCAATGACTCATGAATATATTGTATATAGCTCATCAATAATCATTTCACTAAGAGCAACATGTCACAAAGTAAGAATGAACCTAGGTGAGGAGGGTAACAACTTTTCCTCGCAACCACTCAAGCTACATGCAATTTACATATAATAATAATAATAATATATTTTTTTCCAAGGAAAACCTCATAGGCACTTCTCTGCATTTCACAAATGGTACGTAGTGTAAACCTATTAGTATTGATTATGAAAATTGACCTAATAGGGGCATTGAGTGAGGCATGCAATAAAGAAAATCAATTTCAGATAATCTTATATGAAGCTTTAAGTGCTCAACCACTCAAGCTAGCCCACAATACACACACACACACATAGATTGTTATGAAATAGAATGCAAACAAGACAAGAGACACAAGAAATTGGCAGAAGAGGCTTTAAGCCATTCACTTTCTCAATCAAAAATTCATTCCAATAATACAATTTTATAGTACATGGATGAAACCACCTCATTAATTAGATTTAATCTCATACACCGCCTCACCAAGAGATAAGGATAGGAAGAGGTAGAATAGGATATAAGACACATTTAGGATAAAAACTATATCTTATAATGTGAAATACAAAAAGGTGGTGTAGGACTTCATGATTTTCATAGGGAGTTATAGGTTAGCGATCCCATCCTCGATCATAAGTCTAAATAATTATACCAACAAGGCCACAAAAATTAGTGCATAAAATGATATCATCTCCAAGCCTTCATTCCAAAACTCTTAAACTAAGCTTTGATTAAAACTCATAGAATCTAGAAATCCCCACTATGTAAACATGTGAGCTAGAATGCCTATAATTGTTCACTGATATGAACTCCAACATTTGACGAGAATGAATCACGAGAAGTGAATCAACTACAAGTATGACACGTCCTTGGAAATGCCTGACAAGTTGTTGATAGTGCTAGACCCGCCAACAAAGGGGACCTCCCCGGTATGAAGTCCAAAATAGACCTCACACTGTTTGGTGTAGGATTCCCATCCAGTACGATGGCCCGGTTTCCATTATCTTAGAGATTTTCCGTAGCTCTCGATGTTCAGCACATGAGAATTTTATGCTTGTATCTTCAAAAGTGAGGTGAGTATGCTTGGTGAGTGTGTAATGTAGCTTTGTGTATGGGTTCTCTTACTATAAGGGAGAGGGTAAAAGTGAGCCTCTAGATGAGAGGTAATCGTGCCACCCAGGGAGAGACACACGCGAAAACAACAAGGGTCTATCTAGCATCCAATGGAGTATTCCACATCAGATGTCGCAGTCGTTAAAACTAAAGTGAAAGGGAAAACACGTACACCATCCAACGGAGTAACCAAGAAAAACAAGAATGGTCTATCTAATTTCCTGTGGAGTAGTCCACACGAATGAGATAACAGTGATAAACAATACAACACATCTTCAACAATGTAATTACTAAAATAACCAAAGTAGTTCAACTATATTAGTACAGGTTAAGAAAACATCCATTACAAATGTTTAAAGATTAGTATTACAAACATCCAAAAAAAATGCATGAAAACATGTTGGCCTGAAACAGGCTTTTGAATTAAGCAAAAGTCCCAAAACACATCTGTACACCATAGATCACTAGTCCCATTAGTGGGACATTGGATCCACTCCTCGCTCCACAAAGAGCATACTATAGACTCTTAAGGGCATGTGGGAGGATCCAAGGTGAAAAGTCCTTTGCTCATACAATGGGAGGGGTATATATAGCCAAGGGTGATGCTTGATCCTTGTGACTCTTGGACTACCCTCATGACTATTCAACTTCCCATGACTTTTCAACTAACATGACTCTTCGACTTCTTGTGTGTGTCCATTGGACTTCACTTTACATTACATTCAGTTACAACAGATATGACCCATAATGGTGATGTGGCTGAGACAACTCATGTCTTAACTCGACATGACATTGCTGACATGTACTAGCTAACTGTGGTGTCCATGTCAAGCTATTGCGCTGCTAAGTGATGGATGTACACTTGGTGTGCTTTGTTTTCTCCTCTGCATGGCATAGTGTTGCGGGGCCTTCGATGGTCTTGGTCTTGCTTGATGATTCAATGCATGTGTCCCTTCTACTTGTTGCTTGATATGATTGTTATGTCTGTCCAACTGCAAGCAAGTCTTCTAGCATGTGTGCTCCTTCTTCATCCCGTTCATCGTCTCACCATGATCTACCAGTGTACATGTTCCTATAATTCACTCATGACGGGACAACGTCAAATCCAAAACCTCCTAGTCTATCATGATGCCTTGTTCTCATGTTCCGGGTGATAGGGAGGGAGGACAACTCACTGAGACAACACAAAGCACAACTCAGGCTGGAATGAGGCATTCTAGGAGGAAAGCCTGCATTGTGAGGAAACATTGTGCAGTAATCACTGGGAGGCAAGATTTCGCAATGGGAGTCACGAGTGTCAGCTGCAAGTTGGGATCTTGAGGGAGGCATTTTACGCACAGTTTGCAGAGGGGAGACAGAGCAAGCTGCAAAGGGACTATTGGTCAGTTCTGCGCAATTTCCACAAGGAAGACAGAGCAAGGATGTAAAGGAACTTGTTGGACATGACTACGTAATTTCTAGAGGAAAGACAGAGCAGTGCTGCAAAGGGACTACTCGTCATGAGTGCACAATTTCTGGGAACAGTGTAGGATAGTCAGCAGGGGAACTACTAGACATGTCTGTGTAATTTCTAGAGGTAAGACAGAGCAAGGTTCATCTGGGCAGCTCTATGAAATTTTGGGGAATAGTGTAGAGTAAGGTAGAAGATGACTAGTTAGGCATGTCTACGCAATTTTGGGGAACAGTGCAGACCCAGGTCTCTGGATAGTGTAGGCTCCTAGCAGGTAAGGAGGAGGGTTGATGACTATGCTTGAGAAATGTGTAGTTTAGTTGGACATGGAGGCAATTTCTGCGCAATTCTGCGAGGCAGACAGGATACTCACCTCTAGAATTATCTAGTGCAACTGACCTAGAGGACACGCTCAAGCACTACGTAGTTCTAGGCAGTAGAGAAGAATCACTAAGGGTTGATACTATGCAATGCAGCTAAGTCGGGGTCTAGTGGAAGAGGGTTGTCTGGTGGGGTAGATTTTCAGGAAAATGGCTAATTGTAAAAAGCAAGCAAACTTGTGTAGAATGACATTGTGAACATACACTTAGCATACTCGACGATGATACAACATAAAACACCATGACAACAAGACAAAGCATGCCCTTAATGAGACTATCTTAGAGTTGAGAGTGACAAGCGAGACACCTGTGATAGACCTTCGAACGTCTGTGACGACGCTTGTGTGACAGTGCTTAAAAATTTGTGTGTGAGTACGAAAGATGTTTACATAGCGAAGACAACCCAAACACATAAAGACAAACCCTCAAACTCACCATAATAAGATCACGAGCATGATAAAGCAACCAACATGTCGAAAGATGGCTACTGGTCAAACAAGCAAAAAGGTTGAAAGACTTCACAAGAGCTCATGGGGTGAGGTCGAGTGTTTGCAACAATCAAAGGAAAAACCAAGGAAGTCTCTGAAATTTGGATGCAAGCCAAAAATTTGGAGGATGTTGCAACTGCTACACTTGGTGACACATTGGTTGAATACCAGCTTCTCTATTTTGGTTCATTTTCAGCTTTGGTTCATTTTCAGCGCAGGGCCTAGGCCTTTCGAAAAGTATTGATTCATTGTGTAGATCACTTCGACTTCCCCACTTACCCCACTAACATACATGTTTCACCTTCTACCAAATCAGTTGAACACAACACAAAAATTTAGCCAGATCATAGTGTTTCAAAGCAGGAAGGGTAATTTTTCTTGCGAGATTAATATTTTCAAAGTATAATTTTTCATCTTTGGTTTTTATCTGCTGCCAGCAAGCCTGGACAATACCCCCATGGAGTCACGCAAGAACACAAACATTACTCCACTTCCAGTGAGCCTGGATAGTACCACAGTGGAGTTGCTTCCTTCACCTCTCTGCGCAAGAAGCCTTTCTCTTATTTTGCCTTTGTTATTTTTTTTGTTTTTTTTAAAGAGGACTATGTATAGGCACTTATTTATTTTTGGGGTGGAATAGGTATCCCGACTTATTGAGAGTAGAAGAGGTTGTTCCTTTAGAGAAGCATGTAAAGACCTCTAATTCAAGTTTTCTCGTTTAGATTTTCCCCTTCTCCATTTCTACTAGCTGGATAAGATTGAACACACAGAGCAAAAAATTGAGTATAGGCATGAGGTTTCCCAAACTAGACACGGGTTCATGGTTTGACCAAAATTTTCCTTACAGATGTATCGTATTTTCTGTCAAGACTTCATCGGTCAGAAATTACAACCAAGCACAAAGAATATGGACATAGGACTTTCAAAGCGCTGTAGTGTCACAAGACACTTTGAACTTCATACACATACCATTCAAAAACCAAAACACAATGCAGCCACAACACTTATTCATGTAGAGAAAACGAAAGGAAAACTCAACACAAAAGGGAAAACAAGACGATAGGAAAGGAGTACACAACAAACGAACAAAGCTAAAAGACAAGAAAGCAAAATGGTCAAGAAAAACAAGATGTACAACTAGAATAAGAAAACCATGACATGCTATGAGTGCAAAACGAGTGCAAGGAGAGGAAAACTATGATGCAACTAATCCTACACCTATTCTAACCACTAAACGATCAGATTTACGTGAAATGAAATTTCCAGTGAAGCCACCATAGTCGCTCTCGACCTACATCCGCAAAGATACAAACAGTTAAAACAGATAAAAAATAGCGCGTAACAGAAAATACAAAAACTTGAACAAGTTGCACACGGAAAGGAAGGTATTGCATGTGGGAAAAAAAATGTGTCATGACTACCCAATACACATGCTTACCTCTATGAGGGATATCATTATTCAGCAAACCTCAAAAGCCTCTTGCGAGCGGGTCTTCATCTACACCGAGCTTCTTAGCAAGCGCGAGGAAGGATTGAAACTTGTTACCTGCAACATGGTTTGCCAAGTAAGATTGTTCCAACCATTTGTTGGTTGGGTCATTGTTATAAACATTTTTGGGCACTTCAACCCCAATCAAAAATGTCCATAAACTGAGGGCTCTTAAGTCCCTAAAAGGGTTGCTTCACTGCCTAAAGGAACAAGGTCGATTGATTACATCATCTCCCAGAAGTTCTCCACTGAAAACCGCTCATAAATGGTCAAAACTGGACCATAGTGAAAGCTCCATGCAGAGGGTGCGATGCATATCACCTTCCCAATGTACAGGGTGTGATGCATACTATTTTGCTCCTCTGCAGGGTGCGATGGTCGGGAATGGACAAATGGCAGCGACCAAAATGCAAGGTGGAAGATCATGGAATCTTCCAGAAGCTTCCCCTCTGACACTTGCCACTCCATTTTCGACCAGGGATGAGTAAGAGATCTTCATTCTCCAAGTGGAAGCAGGAACTATCAGAGAGAAGACACTAATCAAGATCCCAAAAGATGACTCACCTCTCTGTAATCATCTATATATGGATCCCTCATCACAGAGATGAGGAGGCTGGAATTTTGTAATCTATAGAGAAGTGTTGTCAGTATTCTTGTGTACATTCACAGTGTTGGGTGATTTTTCTTTGCTTGAGGTGAAAGAAGGGCTTCTTAGCTGGAGGATGATGCTAGGTCAGAACTACTCATGGTTGTAATCCTCTTGCTAATTTTATCTGAATAAATCTATTCTTGTTTCCTTCCATATCCTGGTGTATTTATTTATATGTGCTTGTATATGGTTAATGTACATCTGATCCTACATTATTTGTGAATTTAGATCCTTGTTTCTTGCATAGTAGTATGTTGATGTGATTCTGCAGGTCCCTTTTGAAGTTGAGCAGACAAATAGCGAGCAGCAAAACTCTATCAAGAAGGAGAGGGAATCGAGCGCAAGACTCAGGTTGGCCCTCTTGGTTCTCCTCTCATCTAATTTCATAAAAGGAATCAACAGTAGACTTTGATTGTTTGTTTCTAAGATAGCCACACATCTTAGTGGGAATAGCAGTATCCGTGTGGACACTATTCCCGTATAACAAAATGGCGACTCCGTTAGGGAGCGACTAGATTACTTGTTAGCCTATCTATCCTTGTTTCTTTTATAAACATACAGACGGAGCCTAAAGTCAAGCCAGCTAGCCTTTGAACTGCATTTTTCATACGAATGCAAAGTAGATCAATGCTGCTTCAGTCAATCTCCAGGTTTTTGTTTATAAATTAAACAATAGACCTGCAAGCAATATAATTGCCCTAAGTAGTGGCTTTAGTAACCTCTAAAAGCACCCCTGTGTTTTTACATACATTGATCTATAATTATTCAGCTTAAACACCTGAACTAAACTGCAAACTGTGAGTGAAGTCTCATTTAGAGTCTCGCACAGTAACCATCGCACCCTGCCTTCAAAGTAGCCTGTATGCATCGCGCTTCCCGAATGGATTAACTGCGTTGCATACTGAGTTCACTGTGGAACAGGTGCGATGGTCAGGGAGGACTGATTTTACCTTCCGACTGTGGATTTTTCTCATTGTTTTCAATCTTATTCAATAGTTTTTGTTGTCTGTAATCAGTGTGCTTCTGTGAATACTCCCTTCTCTTGCATTATTCCACCTCCTTAGTGCAAAGAACTATAAATGTTTTTTATGTATTGTGCGTAGTTTTAGTTCTCTTTTGCAAAAAATAACATAGTCAAACTGTCGTCTCTAGATCTGAAAGTGTCATAGCTGTCGTTTTCAGTTTTAGAAAGCAATCACCTTGTTTTAGATAGTTGATTATACATTTATCATTGCATAAGACTTGATTTACTAGTTTTAAAGTGTCGAAAAGCAATTTCCATTTCAAAATCGCAAAGTGTCTCTCTCGTTTTCACTTCGTTTTGAAAAAGAATTTTGTTGAGTACAGTCGCTTTAAAAGTATTTCAATTTTGCACATAGTTTTCTTAGTGTCATTTATACATTAAGGGAACTGAAAACCAATACATGCACGTGCATTTGCATCTTGAATGCTTGGCTTGATTTAGGACTGTGCATATTAGCGTGTGCTCCGTGCTCTGTGAAGAAAAGATGCTTGACTTTCTTCCCCTTAGTAGCTAGGATTTTCATTGCTGAAAGAAGATAAAACGTCTGTTTATCATCTTAAACTGCATTTAGGAATTATACATACATCACTTGGTGAACCTGAAAGGGAAACTGCTAAGCAAGATCAACTTAAAATAAATCTCAATGAATCTAACAACGCTTTGGAACTTAACGCAACATCTAGAGGTCTAGGCTAGAGAGTATTCCAGCGTCGTAAAGCCTGGTAATTGTTGCTTTCAGTGCTGATTGGGTGATTCCTCCACTTTGAGACGATAAGTTCCAGTACGGACTTGTGCTCCCACGTACCGTCGCGTATATATTGGGAGACCACTATAGGCTACATCCTTTATCCTTAGGAAGCCATGTCTGCCGCCCTATCGATCATAATGCACCGAACACAACATTCGAGAAGACTGACTACCGTACCGTAAAAAGTATTCTGCAGTTTTACGATTGGTTTGGTAATCCTCTCTGCCTAGATCTCCAGAGAAGTCCATTTTTATCCTTTTCAGACTCCTTAAAGGGAAAGGTCCTCTAAGCGCTTGTCACTTCAATCTCAATAAAAATTGAAGGTGACTAGAGTCATCTTTTGTTTTTTATCGACTCTTTAAAATTGAAAAAACAAGTTGTGTCAAAGCGTCTAAAATTCATTTAACTCAAAAAAAATTTTCCCCTTTTATTTTGAGTTTATCAAGTAATCCGCAATCGTGGAAGAAAGTTAATCAAAACCCTCGTCGTTCGTGGAGACTTACGAGTCAACCATCGTTGACTCCGGAAGCGAAGCCATTCCGGACAAAGCGAACTCATTTAACTAGATCAAAGTCCCCTAGGTTGGTTGGAGCAAGCACTCCAACATCCTCAGAGACTCCGATTACTCCGAACATTTCTGGAATCCCTGCCTCTACAGAAGAAATTCCGCAACAGCAACAGGACATTACAACTGATCCTAGTGTGACGGTTAACACTTCTATTCCTAAACCGGTTCCGTCTACAACCAATTCAGAAGGTGTTATTCCCCAACCATCTGCTGCTGTAGAATTTACATCTTCTTTGGCACCAGAAATATTTTACGGACCTGACGGTCTGCCTCTTCCTCCTAGATTGATTGCCATAGAAGAAATTGTGGAAGATCCTCCATCTAGCACTCCAATGCAACTTGGAGCTGGGATCACCCTATATCCTTCTTCATCAGAGAATATTCACCCACCCTCGGAGGTTCCTGAAGAATCACTGAGGAATCTTTTGGATAGACTTAATATGTCTGAACAACCGTCAACATCAAGGACTGTGTCACCCGACACAGCAACATCGGAAGCTCCTTCTGCTATTCCGACAATGTTCGCTGGCATGCCATCTGTCCCAACCAGTTTTCAATCGCTGGATGGAGTCCATCCTGGGACTATTTCGATAGTATGGACTATTCCCGTTTGTTCGTCCAGAATTATATCTGGAATCTCTTACGTTGAGTCTCGACAAATTGATCCATCACAAGGTCAATTTGGGCAAACTAGTCCCCAAAGGCAAATTATTCCTTTGAGCACTGGATTACCGTCGTATGGAGGGCCGTATACCCTTTCATTGTCTTCCCCAGAAAGACAACCATGCGTGAGTTCGCAACAAAATTTGGGTTATGCTGGAATCACAACTGTCGGTTGGGTACTAGTCCTGCCTCAACAACCAAGAATTGTATGCTCAATACAACAAAGTTCACCTATGACAAACATTCCCACTACGTCGGCTATTGTGGTAGTATCGCAAGTACAAGCGTCACCAATTGTATGCCAATCTCAAGTTTCGCAGGTTGCGATACAACAATCTCTTGTACCTCCGACACAACCACAATCACCCACTAGTGGAATGACTCAGGTTAAAATGGGGAACGCCAACCCCCATCTTGGTCAAACAGTCAGTGCTGGACAACAGTCCATGGCTTCACAACCATGGCTGGTGTAATACCAACAACCGCAATTCCAGCAAGCTTACCAAGGATATGAGCAACAAGTCTTTGCAAGTAATGGGTAGCAGTATCAATCATATCATAATGGTTATGCCCACTAACCTTACCAAAGTTACCAACATCACATGCATTATGCTGGTATGCAAAGACCGACTGCTCAAACGATTCCATCTTATCTTGGGTATGCTCAACCAAGCCTGAACCAAAAATTGCCTTTCATGGCAACTCTAGAGTTACCGGATCTAAGTCGACTAACGAACAATCCAATTGCCTATGCCCCTTGGTGGCTGGCGATTCCGCACAAACTTCCGTCAGATATTCCTAAATTTAATGGAAATCCGGGCGAAGACCCATCAAATCATGTGATGACATTTCATCTATGGTGTTCATCAAACACTCTCAATGATGATTTGATTCGGCTTCGCCTCTTTCAGCGCACGTTAACTGGTCCAACAACAAAGTGGTATATCGAACTGCCTAGAGCTTCATTTGATAACTTCAATACCCTAGCCACAACCTTTTTAACCCATTTTCAGTTACCTATCAGGTATGAAACAGGAACTAAGCTACTTACCAATTTCAAACAAATGACAGCCACTCACATATCCGATCATATTCATGAGTGGCGGCGTCGTCGCGGAATGGTAAAAACATATGTTCCTGATCAGCTATTGGCTGAATGGTTTATTAAGTCACTATTACCCGCTATTACAGAAGATGTGGCAAAGGGAGGAGTCATTAGTGAAGAGAAAGTTATTGCTCGTGCACAATATCTAGACTTGATCTATACTCAGTCTAGCATGCTCTATGATAAAATCCTTGACGCTCCTAGAACAGAATTCTTCGTTCCTCCACATCCTAAATCAAACAAAGACTCTCATGCCGACGATGGTGTGATAGGTACGACAAGCACTAAAACCGCGAAGGCCACATTGAAAAAGGCCCACACGATTTCGAGTCAAGATGAAAATGAGGAATTTCTAGCCTCGGAAGTAAATGTCGTGTCAACAGACAAAGGCAAAGAAACCAAGCAGCTAGGAGGCAAGAAGAAAAAACAAGGGAAGAAGAAAAACCAGGGAGACTCATCTCCTAGAATATCTTCTGCAAACCCTTCTGGGAATGGGAAACCAAAAACTCCATGTCATATATGTGACAAGGATCACTGGACACGAGACTGTCCATATAAAGAAGAACTTAGAAAATCTTTCAAAAGTTCAAAAACCTTGGTTGTACTGACTGATCCGTTTCCAAACCCTGGAACAAATCTGGTTGCTAGCAAAAATGCTTCTCCATCCCAAGTGCTAATGTTGTCAGTCTTGAAGCAACTGAATGATGCTCTTATAATGACAAAGAGTAAAGATTACGGGAATCCATAGATGTTGAACTACAAGGATAATGATCAACCTAGTAGTTCAACAACGACTTCAACCGAAGTCGTGCCACCCATCATTACTGAATTAACAATAAAACCGCCAAAGGGATTAGTACACAAATCGACGTTTAATCCTTGTGCCCGAGCCACACAACACTATAATATAGTGGAGGATTTAGCTCAATCGCCATCCATGATGCCGACTCTTGAGGTATTGCAAAATTTCCCCTCCCAAAAGCAGGCTTTATTATCAGAAATAGGTGGGATTGACCCAATGGATTCCAATCTTGTATTTTTTAATCATAAAGGATACGACCCTCAGTTACCATCTCAACTAGCTTTCCTCATTCAAGTGAAATCCCTCAACAAAACTATTCATAGAACAATTATTGATGAGGGGGCATCCACATGTATCATGTCAATGAGTTGCTGGAAAACTCTAGGGCCTCCGTCCTTTTCGCGATCATCAACGACATTGAAAACATTTGATGGACGAACATACACCCCGTATGGGATACTAAGTAACTTGCAAGTCGAACTGGGGGGCAAAACAATAGAAATCGATGTTGAAGTCATCGACGGGAATCTTGATTACAACATCCTACTGGGAAGACCATGGATATATGCCATGGCAGCTGTTGTGTCGACCTACTTTAGGAAAATTGCATTTCCTTCCCAAAGAGGAATTACAATCATTGACCAACAAACTTTTCTCCCCAACAGTTTGCAAGTTACGGGAAGCATTCCGATGATCCATGGAAGCCCTAGCATGCTTCATAATATCGGAGTAGGCCTACTAAAAGACCCTACATTAATGGGAACTTTTACCCTACCACCTCCTACGAATTTGGCTGAAGTGGCTAATGTAGGAACGTGCAATATGATATCTTCCATTCAAAAGATGTCAGTAAATGATGTTAAAATGGATCATTCGCAATTTTTGCCTCTAACCCCGCTAGAAATATTATAGCAATCAATGTTCTCAGCATGGGAGGCAAACCCGCATCAACGCTTGTCGAGCATTTGGATAGATAGGTCTAAGGAATATGGCACCCCTTCTGATCCTTGGTTGCGAGTACACTCTACAGATGAAGGAATCATTCAATCGATGATGATTGATGGGACACCATGGGAAGATTACCACCATCATTCCCATCTTCTGACTTGGAAAGAAGATAATTCCGACGACCTACACCATCCTTCAGTATTTGACTTTCTGACGAATACTGTAAACACGGTGGATTCTGAGAGAAACCTATCCAATATCGAAGAGACTGTTGCCATAAATATCTCGACAAAAACAGATGTTGTAGAGAACATTCATGTTGGCAAATCTTGTTCTTCTTCCGAACTGGAAATATATAGCACTCTCTTTCGCGATTTTAGAGATGTCTTTGCTTGGTCATATGATGAAATGTCAGGTATCGACTCAAGCATAGTTGAACATGAGATTAAGATGTATCCAGATGTCAAACCAGTACGACAGCGGCTAAGGCAGGTGCACCTCAAGAAAGTCGTTTCCATCAAGGCGGAAGTTGAGAAACTCCTCCATGTTGGTTTCATTTACCCCATTCATCTAACTGATTGGGTATCGAATATTGTTCCTGTGACGAAAAACAAGGAACGATTAGAGTGTGTGTTGATTACAGGGATGTAAATCAATCTTGTCCGAAAGACAACTACCCTACACCCTTTATCGATCAGATAATTGATGAATGCGCTGGATGCGAAATCTTTTCATTCATGGATGGATTTTCTGGATATAATCAAATAAATATCCGCCCACAAGACCAGTCAAAGACTGCATTCATTTGTCCGTGGGGCACATTCACATATTGCAAGCTACCCTTTGGTTTGAAGAACGCAGGGGAAACTTTTCAGAGAGCAATGAACTATGCTTTCCATGACATCAAAAACATCATTCAACCTTATCTCGATGATCTCCCAGCTCATTTGCGAAAGTGGACCGATCATCCGCGCCATTTGAGAGTAATATTTCTACGTTACTCACACAACAAGATAAGACTCAATCCGCACAAATGTGTGTTTTGTGTCAGTTCTGGTCGTTTACTTGTCTTCGTTGTCTCAAAGGATGGGATTCGTCTCGATCCTTCAAGGTTCAGGCAATCATCGATTTGCCTCCACCTTCAAGCCTGCTTCAGATTCAGAAACTCCAAGGGAAGGAAAATTTCCTTAGGAGTTTCATTCCAAATTACGCCGAACTAAAGGTTATACTCGTCTTTTGAAAAAGGATGTACCCTTCATTTGGGACCAGGTCGCGCAAGCCTCCTTTGATGCTTTAAAGGAATCTCTAATACAAGCATCATTAATGTATGCTCCTGATTATCAAAAAGACTTTAACCTGTATATGGCTGCAGCAGATACGACCATAGCAATGGTTTTATTTCAAAAAGACAATGGAATTGAACATCCTATATATTATTTAAGCCGAAACTTAAATGATACGGAAATGAAATACTCCTACGTTGAAAACCTCGCCCTCGCGGCTGTTCAAACAATACAGAGATTTCGACACTACGTCCTCTTCAGGAAAACTACCATTTTGTCAGATTGCAACCCCATGACTTATATATTGTCACGACAGTTGCTGGGGGGAAAGTATTCAAAATGGATAGCAATTCTACAAGAGTTTGATTTGGAATTCAAAAATCCAAATCAAAGAAAGCCCTGGTATTCGCAGAGTTACTATGCGATCTCCCATCATCGTCCAACGATGCAACATCTGAAGAAGCAATCGTGGATGAAAATTTGTTTCTGATATCTTCAAGCGATTTGTGGTACGGAGACATAATCATTTATCTGCAAACACAAACATACAGTTCTAATGCCTCACGCTCCGAACAACAACGTATTTAATACCAAGCAAAAGACTACGTGATCGTCGGTGATACTCTTTACCGTTGTGATATCGATATAGTTCTACAGAGGTGCCTCACCCTTGAGGAGGCTGAAAAAGTCTTGAATGACTACCATTCAGGCGCGTGTGGGGGGCATCAATCTGGTTATGCTATGGCGCAAAAAATTTTACGAGCATGATACTTCTGGCCAACAATGTTCAAATATTGCATAACCGCAGTTAGAAGTTGTCATGCTTGCCAAATTTTCAATAGCAAAACCAGAATACCACCCGCACCGTTGCAACCAGTAGTAGTTGTTGGGCCATTCGCCAAATGGGACATAGATTTCATGACATGTAACCCCACCTCGACTGAGAGGCATGGGTACATAATAGTCGCGGTGGACTATTTTACCAAATGGGCCGAGGCGATGCCTACATTAAACAACAACGACGAAATGGCTGCCCTTTTCTTTTCAATCACGTAGTCTCTAGATTCGGCATTCCACAGGCCATAGTCACAGATCATGGATCGTGTTTTCGCAATCACATGATGGTTGAGTTGGCTGTCAAATTAGGACTGTCCCACGACAGCTCTACTCGATACTATCTGCAAGCTAACGGACAGGTTGAAGCAATCAACAAAGTCCTAAAGCGCATGCTACAAAGGATGATCGGAGTCCACAAATGGGATTGGCACCTAATCTTGTACTCGGCCTTGTGGGCATACCGAACATCGGTAAGAAATGCAACCGGATTCACACCTTTTCAATTAGTGTATGGTCTGGAAGCAATCTTACCGATTCAATGTGAAATCTTGTCCCTCAAACTCGCAGTCGACCTTCTCCCCGGAACCTCAGAAGAAGAGGCTCGTTTCTTGGAATTAATCCATTTGGATTAAACCCGTCGTGATGCAGCTTTGGCTAACGAGGCTCATAAGAAACAAGTCAAAGCACAGTGCGACAAGAATGTCAAACCTTGCGTCTTCTTAGAAGGTGACCTGGTTTTACTTTATGACTAGGAATCCGATAAATTGGGAGCAGGGAAATTCAAATCGTTAGGGATGGGTCCCTATATTGTTAAACGATTCTTAGCAAAAGGAACCTACGAGTTGATGGACTATGATGGGATTCCACTGGCGCAACCTCACAACGGGTTGTACCTCAAGCGTTACTATGCTTGATTTCGCATAGTAATCCTCGTGCTTTTGTTACATTTTTGTTTTTGCCAAAAGCATTGAATTTGGTTAAGTAATCCACTTTTTTCATTTGTTGCAGATGTCGAACCTACTGGAATCATTCGTTGGATATGCCGACGGGGCAAGTCATAGTTCACGGAATCTGTGTTCTGCGGCATGGGCCATTTTCCATCCCAGCAGCGAGTTAGTGAGTTGCAGAGGAGTGTGTATTGGTCGATCTATGAACAATATCACTGAGTACAGCGCATTGATATAACTCCTTTCTGATGCCATCACACATGGTATATGCCGACTTATCGTCAGGCTATTCTCACAGCTCATCATTCTAAAACTCACCGGCATCTATGCTATACGAAATCCAGTTATCTATCGCATGTTCCTAAGGGTCAAAATTTTGGAAAGATAGTTCGATTTCATCCAATATCAACATATTTCTAGAAGTTTAAACACATTAACATACTCATTGGCAAATTATGTGTTGGATAGACATTTGTGACATTTATAAAAGGAAGCATCACATCAATATATGCAGTAGGATTATGTAACTGTACCGAATTAAAGCTCTGAAAATCAAAAATATATTCCATAACTATTTATAGTCTGTACATAATGTTCTGTAACCAAGAAAAAATTGGTCAAATGATCCAAAACTCAAAAATGCTAGGGGGCACCCTAGCCTAATGATGATGGTGATAACAAGTCACTGCCTGTGCAATCGTGCGTCAGAGCCTAGTCCATCGACTCGGCACTCCAGTGGTATGTCACTGCAACCGCAAAGGCAGCTCATCGGTCCTCACATCCGGGATACCAAGGGTAAGACCCTCAATCTGGTCCTGTAGTGCCTAAAGAGTCTTGGCCACATCAAGGTCGCGGAGGATAGCCCTCCCAATAGCTTCTCCTACTGGAGTGCTCCGCTGGGTCTCTATGGCGTACTGCTAGTCGAACTGGGCCAAAATCTGCATGAGAACATGAGTTTCGATTAGTCTTGATCATAAGAATATAAGAACATTATAAACAACAATGAACAGAGATATGGTCAGAAGAAAATTACCCATGGCACCCCACTGCTCTCCAGCCAGCAGCACCAAATCCAGATCACCTCGGAAATCCATACCAGCATATGGGAACCTAGCATAGACCATCTCCTGACGGTAAAACCACTCGAAGAAGGTCTCAGAAAAAGAAATCTGGGGTTGACCAGCATGCCGAGACATGAGATCGACCCATCTCTGCATTCGTGGTTCGGTCGGTGGGGGTAGGCCAAGTGATATATACTGTGGCTGCATCAGTGGGATTCGCTCCAAGGCAAAAGCAGTCAAAATATAACCATAGCCAAATTTCTTGGATCTTCCACTCTTCACCTTGGTCAATTGTTCCTTCATCACAAAAATTACTGCATCACACCAATTGAACACCTTCAGTTCAAGGCATTCCAAAGCATACTGCATATAAGATCTGTTGGCTATATGAAGAGCAGAACTACCAGCTATTCTAGCAAAAGTAAACAGGATGGTCCACAAGGGCTGGTCAGTGACGTCTCGGATGTTGATCTTGCTATCCGCACTCGACTGAGATCCCTCTCTGCAATGCTGGCGAATGTACTCCCTCACAGACTCACCCCCACGGGCAGAGCCTAATAAAGAGAGAGGGGCACCATGCCTCGATAAGTCGGTCAGAAAATAGATTTCCACCACTGTCAAGGGGATCGATTTGCCCCTAATCTGGAATACCTGGTTGATAGGATCCCAGGCATTGAGGAAATACCGCAACAAACTGATTTGTTGCCTCATGCTAGAGATACGGAAAAACTTCAGAAGGCCACAGTTCCGTAATGAAGCCACTCTACCCGGATCATGTAAAGAAACAACGTCCTCTTCTTCATGCTCACATTCTCACCATGTAACAACCATTTTGCTTCGATGAATCTCTGAAAAACAAACAAGGGAAGAGTCAGGATCTTCATTTGGTGAAAACAGGAAAAAATTTCATGAGGAAACTATGCAAAAAATTTCCTCCCTGCGCCCATCGCACCCCAGTAAGTGTACTAGGAGCGATGCATACTGACTAGTTAGTGGAGACATCAGTATGCATCGCACCTTTAGACTAAGGAAGGGTGCGATGATCCCAGGGTGAGTTCTTTAAACCCCAGGGGCTCAGCAGGAAAGGGAAATGAGCTCAAAATCCAAAATGAAAGGCATGTAATGAAAGAGCACAAGTTTAGCTCTTACCTAGTCCGAACGACGTCGAGAATCGTCCATAGAATCTCCCGAAATCTGCTGGTGAAAATCAGGGGGGAAAAGCACCTCCAGAGCTCCAAAAAACCAAATTCAAATGAAATGGTAAAATGAGAGGTAAAAGTCACTTTTAATTTACTATGCACGTAATTCAAGTAAAATATTAGTGTTTTTAACTCATTTATCAAGCATATGCTTTCATTTCTAATCAGTTTGATGAAGCAAATGAATAGGTAGTACAATCTTTGAAGGAACGAAATACTAAGGGTAAATAAAAAAATCAATGACCATCATGGCGAGCAATGTTATCGCAGAGTTCAAGCTCGTTAAAAAATAAACTCTCCACAAGAAGTTTTAGCACATAGTTCAAGCTCGTTAAAAAATAAACATAACTCATGAGAAAGTGTTTCCCCCAGCGTTTAAGCTCATTAAAAAATGAACCAGTAAATAACCATTACGAATGCCTTATCACTAGCTTTTGAGCCTTGGTCGTGTTCTCTCCATCACCTCCACTCTGTTTTTAGCCGATCATTCACCCCCATATGATTGTTTACCCCTTCGAGGAACATCTACGAAGAGTGATTCTGCTATCCATTCTTGTAACATTACCGTGATTGGAAAATTCCAAATCTTACCTGGAATCAGCTGCTACCCGAAACCATCACTCGTTCCTTGAAAACGAGTCTTCTTTAAGCTCTTTTCACCTGAATCGTAAAATATGAATAGATTTCTGAGCGATTGGCCTCTCCAGCTCGTTAAAAGGCATCGGAAGTGCTATCCCTCCTCTAGATTTTAATCTTTTTGGACCGGAGCGATTATTACACAAAAAGATCGAGCGCTTGTCTTGTTCGGCTCGTTAAAGCTATCGAAAATTCATCCCTTTTGTATTATTTTACGCTTTTTCAGACTTAAGGGATTATACAATGAAAAAGAATCTTCGGAGTTTTCTTTTCGTTTCTTTCAGACTCTCTAAAATTGAAAGAGACCAAGTTATCTTTGTCGTTAAACTCGTTAAAACCTAATAGCGACAAACTCATCCAAATGGACAAGAACGAGTTTCACTGTCGCTAGGCTCGCTTAAATATAGTGACAAGTTCGCCCAAAGGGCGGATTATAGAATAAGCATATGTTATCCTCCTCAAGCTTGACAAAAATAAAGAGGTACTGGTCAGCAATGACTGGGGAAAATTGGGAATAAAACTTGAAGAAACTTTATTGGTAGCAAGTCGCTCTTGAACATGACACTTTCCTTCCACATGCATGTCGGGTTGGGTTGTTCCGTTCATTGGTCATCACCATTGGTCCATCACACCATCCATCTTTGGGGTTAACGCTACCAATCCATCGTCAATGTCTCCAATATGTTCAAGAGAAGTCATTCAGAAAATTCACCTATGTCTCACCCACTACAATACATTCATGCTTCATTCCTTCATGACCGCCACCCTGAACCCTGTATCGTCAGTTTGTTTTCACCTCTAAAATCATTTGCTTCGTTCCGTGTCGTTGATGTGGGATTCATTAAGGCCCTCCTGCGACGGGTCGCTTCTTTTTGACATCAACTCATTATCCAAGAAGTTGACTTAGGAACAACCCTTTCAGTACTTTGAAGCTTGCATGCCTCAATGGCAAGTTTCTCACTTTCGGCTACAGGTTTACGTCAATGACCTTCGACCGAGAGATCTTACGTGGTGCTCGACGCCAAGTCCCTTTTCACACCACGTGAATTGTACTATAGTACCTTAAGGGTCATTGTCATTATTGGTGATTCCTCTCGCGCCTGTTAACAGCTTACATCATTGGCTGGTAATCAGGCGATGTCT